>JAHHZJ010001489.1:0-37414 GCA_021437245.1 Aegilops speltoides | reverse complement strand
TGACACTATCCGTTATGTCTTATCAAGAAAAACATTCGCCGGACTATGTCCTGGGATCCTGCCGGTCATGCCTCTACTAACCAGATTCCGGACCCTGTCTCGAGGACTGAGGCTAAGACGGAAGTGACACTGGATTGTCCTTCTATGGAGGATTCGGATAAAGTATCCGCCACAAACTCCTAGGTGGAAAGTGAAGGAAATATGCCCTGGAGGCAATAATAAAGTTATTATTTATTTCCTTATTTCATGATAAATGTTTATCATTCATGCTAGAATTGTATTAACCGGAAACATGATACATGTGTGAATGCATAGACAAAACAACATGTCACTAGTATGCCTCTACTAGACTAGCTTGTTAATCAAAGATGGTTATGTTTCCCACCATGAACAAGGAGTTGTTATTTGATTAGCAAGGTCACATCATTAGTAGAATGATCTGATTGACATGACCCATTCCCTTAGCTTAGCACACGATCGCTTAGTATGTTGCTACCGCTTTTATCCATGACATATACATGTTCCTCGTAACTATGAGATTATGCAACTCCTGCTAACGGAGGAACACTTTGGTGCTACCAAACGTCACAACGAATCGGGTGATTATAAAGGAGTACTACAGTGTGTCTCCAAAGGCGATGTTGGGTTGGCGATTTCGAGATTAGGTTTTGTCACTCCGATTGCTCTGAGAGGTATCTTCGGCCTCTCGTAATACACATCATCAAGCCTTTGCAAGCACTACAACTAATGAGTTAGTTGTGAGATGGTGTATTACGAACGAGTAAAGAGACTTGCCGGTAACGAGATTGAACTAGGTATTGATACCGACGATCGAATCTCGCAAGTAACATACCGATGACAAAGGGAACAACGATGTTGTTATGCGGTCCGACCGATAAAGATCTTCAGAGAAAATGTAGGAACCAATATGGGCATCCAGGTCCCGCTGTTGGTTATTGACCGTGAATAGTTCTAGGTCATGTCTACATTGTTCTCGAACCGTAGGGTCCGCACGCTTAAGGTTTCGGCGATGCTATTATGAGTTTATGTATTTTGATGTACCAAGAAGTTCGAGTCCCGGATGTGATCACGACATGACGAGGAGTCTCAAATGGTCGAGACATAAAGATTGATATATTGAAGCCTATGTTTGAGTTCGAATGGTTCCGGCTAAAACAGAATTTACCGAGTACCGGAGGTTACCGAACCCCGGGGTAAATGGGCCTCGGTGGGCCTCGAGGGAGAAGAGGAGGGCCGGCCAGAGGTGGTCACGCCTCTCCCCCCAGTCCGAATAGGACAAGGAGGGGGGCGCCTCTCCTCTTCCCTCCCCCCCAATCCTATTCCAACTAGAAAGGGGAGTCCTACTCTGCTGGGAGTAGGACTCTCCCGCGCGCCTAGCTAGGCCGGCCGCCCTCCCCTCCTTTATATACGGGCAGGGGGCACCTTGACACACAAGTTTGATCTTTAGATCGCCTCAGCCGCAGCGCCCCCTCCACCATATTCCACCTCGGTTATACTGTCGCAAGCTTAGGCGAAGCCCTCGCCGTGAAACATCAAGATCGCCACCACACCGTCAGGCCGACGAAACTCTCCTCGACACTCGGCTGATCGGAGTACGAGGGACGCCATCGAGCTGTACGGTGTCAAGAACTCGGGGCGCCGGAGTAACGGCGCCGATCGGTCGGATCGCGAGGAGAACGCACGACTACTTCTCTACGCTAGATCGCTTCCGCTTCGGGTCTACGAGGGCACGAGACAACACTCTCCCTCTCGCTATACATCACCATGATCTTGCGCAGCGAGGAAATTTTTGAAATTACTACGCCCCCAACAAAGGGCATCCGAGCCTAGGTTTTTTCTATGGTTTGATGTTTTGCACGAGTAGAACACAAGTGAGTTGTGGGCGATACAAGTCATACTACCTACCAAAGATGTCATACTTTGTTCAGCGGTATTAGGAGATGAAGCGCCTGCATCGACATTACGCCAGACGCTTACGCGAGACTGGTTTCACCGCCACGAGCACTCGCTGCTTAAAGGTGACCGTGGGTGCCTGCTCTCTCACTTTAGTTGAACTGAGTGCTACGCCCGTCCTTGAGAAGGTTAAACGGAGTCTATTTGACGAAATATCGCTGTGGTTTTGATGCGAGGTGAGACTGGTTCTTGCTTAAGCCCGTAGCAGCCACGTAAAATTTGCAACAACAAAGTAGAGGACGCCTAACTTGTTTTTGCAGGCATGTTGTGATGTGATATGGTCAAGACGTGATGCTATATTTTATTGTATGAGATGATCATGTTTTGTAACCGGTTATCGGCAATCGGCAGGAGCCATATGGTTGTCGCTTCATTGTATGCAATGCATCGCTCGTAATGCTTTACTTTATCACTAAGCGGTAGCGATAGTCGAGAAGCATAAGTTTGGCGAGACGACAACGATGCTACGATGGAGATCAAGGTGTCGCTACGGTGACGATGGTGATCATGGTGGTGTCGGAGATGAAGATCACGGCACAAGATGATGATGACCATATCATATCACTTATATTGATTTGCATGTGATGTTTATCCTTTATGCATCTTATCTTGCTTTGATCGACGGTAGCATTATAAGATGATCTCTCACTAAATTATCAAGAAGTGTTCTCCCGAGTATGCACCGCTGCCAAAGTTCGTCGTGCCTGCATACACCACGTGATGATCGGTGTGATAAGCTCTACGTCCATCTACAACGGGTGCAAGCCAGTTTTGCACACGCAGTAATACTGGTTATACTTGACGAGCCTAGCATATGCAGATATGGCCTCGAACACGGAGACCGAAAGGTCGAAAGCGTGAATCATATAGTAGATATGATCAACATAAGATGTTCACCATTGAAAACTACTCCATTTCACGTGATGATCGGTTATGGTTTAGTTGATTTGGATCACGTGATCACTTAGATGACTAGAGAGATGTTTTTCTAAGTGGAGTTCTAAGTAATATGATTAATTGAACTTAAATTTATCATGAACTTAGTACCGATAGTATCTTGCTTGTTTATGTTTGATTGTAGATAGATGGCTCGTGCTGTTGTTCCGCTGAATTTTAATGCTCCTTGAGAAAGCAAAGTTGAAAGATGATGGTAGCAATTACACGGATCGGGTCCGTGAATTTGAGGATTATCCTCATTGTCGCATGTAAGAGTTACGCCCCGGATGCACCGCTAGGTGCCAGTGCCTCGCCGCTAATGCAATCGCAGATGTTATGAACGTCCGCAGAGCAAAGCTGATGACTACTCTATAGTTCAAGGTGCTATGCTTTACGGCTTAGAACTGGACTTCAACGACGCTTTTGAACGCTATGGAGCATATGAGATGTTCCAGGAGTTGAAGTTGATTGTCACACCCTAGCTAGTTCATGCATTAGAGTGTTGCATCATGTCTATTTTTTTCAACTAAAACTTGAAATGGGATTGCCGTAACCCCCAAATTTCTCTCTCAAACAACTAGGGTTTACTAAAAATATTTTTGATGAACCTGAAATGCCCTTCTAAAATGTCCATCATTTTTGTCTTGGTCCGTAAGCCCGCCAAAAGTGATGCACAATTTCCTAGGTCATCTTTGGGTCTTTGAATTAAATCATAGCTATTTGAATTTGGGCATTTAAAATTTATAAAATATTTCAAATGTCCAAATATCTCCAAACTAAATGTTTCATGTTGGAAATATTCCAACAATGGACCAGAGTAGTTTGGTGAATTTTGAAACCTCCTAGGTATTTTAAATAACTCAACAAAGTTACGAATAATAGAAAAGAAAACAGCAGAAAACTTACTCGGCGCCGCTTAGTTGCCCACTGCCGCCCACCTGCCATCAAGGCCAACGAGCTGCTTGGCTTGCCAGCAGCAGCCAAGGTGCTCGGCGGCGGCACCGCAGCCGCCACGCAGCCGCCGCGCCTCGCCGCTTCTTCGCCGCTTCCATCGCTTTGATGAGCTCCACGTCGCGCTCAACCCCCTGCACCCTTCCCTCTCCCCGTTCGCTCCCTCGCCCCACGCCATGGCCGACGCCACCGCCGCCAAGACCACCGTCAGAGCCGCGCCCGCCGACTTCCACGCCGCGCCATCAGGTTCAGACGCCCGCCGCTGCCGACTTTTCGAAGCTAGCCGAGCCCCGAAGGCCAGGTTCTAAAGACGCCGCACTAAGTTTCGCCGAGTCCGCCGCCGGAGATCCCTTCAACGCTGCCGCCGCAGCTCGCCCCTCACCACGCCGCTCGCACTGCTAAGGCCCGGCCGTGAGCCTAGCTACTTCGACTCTTCTCTCGCCTCCTGCACTACAGCGAAGCGACGAGGATCGCGACGACGCACCGCCATGACTCGCCGCCGACGCGTTCCCCGCCACACTCCGCCTTCTCACCCCGTCCAACACGCTCACCACGCCGCGCTGGTGCTAACCACGCACTCCCCACGCACCTCACCGCACACCACAAAGACGAGTTCGCCACCCGAGCCCGGTGGCCGCCAAAGTCGCCGCTGGCGCTTACTCCGCCACCTCCGAGCCCAACGGACTCGCCAAGAGCTGCGGTTTGTCCTCAACAGACCGGTGGCCTCCGCCCCCATTTGTGGCCGAACGCCAAAACACTATCGCCACCGCTTGGCTCGGGCCACGCGGTTAAACGCCGGGTTTTGACTGCTTTGACCACTGGTGGGCCAGGGCTTGACCTCTGGTCCATGACATGTGGGCCCAGCCTGCTAATTAACCTAGGTTAGTTTTAATTAAATCCTAAATAAACTAACCCCATCGACATGCGGGACCCACCGGTCAGTTTGACCTGACCAGCCTGCTGACCCCTCGACGCCATCATGACGCAAAGGTCGACGCAAGATTTTAAATTATCGAATTATTTTTACACGTAAAATTCCGTAAAATGTTTCAAACTTCAAAATTCATATAAAATCAACCATAGCTCCAAATGAAACAAATTATATATGAAAATGATCAGAAAATCCAATCTATCCATCTGTACTGGTTTCATGCATGTTTACAGAAGCTAACCCACTGTTATTCACAGAACAAGTTTAAGCATTTTAAATGATCATATATGAGTTTGAATTTTGAATCTTTGGTTCAAATTGGTTCAAACCCATCTGATCTTAGTTGCATTAGCCCAAAGCACTCATCTTGCCATGTCTCATTGCATGCATCATATTGTTGCATATTGTTTGGTAATGCTTGTGTATCGGTGTTCCTCATGCAGTGTTCTCGCCCCGAGGAGTACCGTGATAACCCCGACGAAGAACAATACCCGAGTAACGACTCCGTCAGCAAGCAACCAACCATTTGATCATATCGATAAAATCCCATGTTCTTGCTCCTCGCCTCGCCATCGCATTAAGACAACGCGATTCAAACTCATTGTGGTGCATGCGGTAGTTGAACCCATTTCTCTCGCATGACCTGTCATTGCCACAAGAATTCAGATGAAACCCACTAGCATGTGTAGGAGTTGATTGAGCCATATGATTGTGTTGTTCCTACCTTGCTATGCCTGCTATGCTTAGAGTTGTGTCAGTCCGTTCATCGGGATGATGGCTAGAGTGAAATGATCGAGTCGGTATGAGAGTAAGGTGTTGAACACGATTTGGTAAAGGTATCGATGAGAGGCCATGTAGGAGTACATGGTGGGTTGTCTCATTGAGGCCGCCCTGCTAATCGAGATCTGTATGTGTGATTTAAGAATCAGCTACTACCATACATTGGGCCCTCAAATATGACCCCGCCGACTTCTTATGCACCCTAGTCCTCCGTCCAGAGTTGCAAGTAGTTTCGTGTTTGTAGCTCATCGAGGCCGTGGAACAGCCACCGACCGTAGGGGTGGGCTGTGATGCGGTAGGTACGCGGCACGGTGTACCGGATGCCCGCTTGGTATCCCGGGAACCCTGTTCACATCGCTTGGGGCTGTGGGCGAGACTTCGCCGAACTCCTCATAGATGGAACCCAAATAGGCGATAAACCCGACTAGAGACTTGTGTGTCTAGGTAGGTCGTGGTCTACACCCACGCCGGCTTTTCGCTGAAGTCCGCCGAGCACATGTCGTGTGCGTGACGCTAAGTGGTGGAAACATGTATGAAGAAGTACACCCCGCAGGTTAACATCATCTATTCGAATAGCCGCTGCCATGTAAAGGACTACTTGGTTGCCTATACAGCCTCATAGACAAGTAAATGGATACTACTAAAAGCCTCAAGATAGCGTGAGTGCCGAGGATGGCTTCCGTAGGAAGACGGGGTTGATCCTCGTGGTGTATTGAAGAGATGAGTAGTGGACTCGAAAAGCAAAACTATTTCAAGTTGGTGTCTCAGAGGATAGCTTAGCCATGAGTCAAAGCTGGCTTGTCGCAATAACCCCACCAACCCTTCTTGATAATATGCATGTATGTAGGGTCCGATAAGTCTTGCCGAGTACCTTTGTACTCATGTTGCTTTAATTTACATTTTTCGAAGATGCCACAAACCCTTCCGACGGGTTCTTCGTAGACGCTGACATCGATGAGTAGACTAAGGCCCGTGGTGATCCCGAGCAAGAGAAGGACCTTGTAGTATAGCTAGGCTTACCCTAGCTTCTTTTTATTTTACTAGTTGTCTCGTACTCGCACAAAACACTTCCGCTGTGGCTTGTATGCTTGTATGACTTGTATGTGGGTCGTGACCTGCATTTGTGTGTATGATATGAACGGCTCTCGAGCCTCTAAATAAAGTACTTGTGTCGAGAGTCATGTTGTGATGCTTTGTTGTATTTGCACATATCGAGCATATTGTGTGTATGATTGAAATGCTTGGTATGTGTGGATCCGACTATCTAGTTGTTTATCTTTAGTAGCCTCTCTTACCGGAAATGTCTCCTAGTGTCTCCATCGAGCCATGGTAGCTTGCTACCGCTCCTAACACTTAGGCTGGCCGGCATGTGTCCTTCTTCGCTCTCGGTCCGTTCCTTCGGGAAATGTCACGCATTGAGTACCGGAGTCCTCGCTAGCCCAGCCACTACAGCCCGAACTTACTTGCTGTCAGTCTATTAACACGCTCGATGTTGGGTCATGGATGCCTGTCCTCGTAAGTCTGCGCCACTTTGGGTTTACGATTAGTCATGTCACCGGCCCTTTTCATATGGATGCTAGCGACATCGCATATACGCAGCCAAAAGGCGCTAAACGGTCCCGGCCAAGGTAAGGTGGCACCTGTTGGGATACCGTGCGTGAGGCCGCAAAGTGATATGATGTGTTACTGTGCTAGATCGATGTGACATTGAGCCGGGTCCCGATAAATATGGCATCAGAGCCGGATCGCCTCAGAGGTTCTCCAAGCCAAACCGGTCGATGTTGAGTCTAGAAATGCTTTAGTTATATGTAGGGAATTGATTGTGGGATGGTACGTAAGGCTCTTTTACCCTTTATCTCATGATATTCTCGATCCGAGTCACCCATTCTTCCATCGGGGTTAAGAATTAGGATCTCTTCTCTCTATTAGGCTCACGTGTTACTAATCAAGAGTACCTTGTAGGTTTGATGGTTACAAGCCCGTTCAGTTTTACTATCCTCGTTATGTTACTAAATTGGACCCGTAACCTTGATATGATATTGTTGAGTGGTTATGCAGATCCTTGTGAAATGTCTCAACTTTTGAGCATTTACAACAAGTTATGCTGTCCAAATTCGCTAGAAATACTAATGTCTTTGCATTGTGGTTGTGCTTCCAGATGGCCACTGTGATCACAATCAAGTGGTTCGTCTCGACCAGATGCATTGGTGTGACCGGTCATACATCCATGCTAGTTCGGTTATGATCGGCGGATACCGCTGGTACCTCAATACACAGCTTGAAGAGCAAGATCGAGACTTTAATCAAAGTCAGATCTTTGCACCGTCCGGTGTTTCTCTTATCCTCGTTGCACCGAGGCCCTTCACAGCTCCTATGGGCTTGGTGTTACTATTGATATGGCGGTACAAGATGCTGCATATTCTATGATGACCATTATACGAGCCAGATCTGGCTGCTCCGCAACACCGACTTCCCAGATATGCCGAGTTCACTTCGAGCGCTTGGTTATCTCCGAGCCATCTATGCCGATTCCAAAGAGGACTCCCTAACCCGCATTTACCGCTGAGTTGCTCGAGGACAAGGACCGAGAGAGTCGGGCCTTGAGGATGGAGTTTTCAATGCCCGTGGCCGATCACCGGGCTACCTTGACTCGCTTTTGCACCGGCTGCTCAAGCTGGTTACATGGATATGAGAGATTTGTATCCTCGTCAGGCTGATCTCGCGGACATGATGGATCGGGCGTGATGTGGGGGCATCACCCCACCTCGTGGTCCTCGCCACACCGCTCATAGGTCCAAGACTCACCTTGTCCTTACGGTCCACAGTGCCTCAGACCGCCTCGCTCCTGACGATCACGCTGAACTCCTGTGCTACGGAGGAGACTTCTACGAGAACTACTACGAGACGCTCCGAGTTAGTAGTAGTCCCACTAGTATTGTAATAGCTTGTATTTCCACCGCCCCGCGTGACCCGTGGAATATGACTTAGTGTGTACTAATCCCGAGGTGTAACAAAAATAATGTATAGGAGCTTGGTGTGCCTCCGATGAGATGTAATCTTCCTTTCACCAAGTAGTACTTTGTTTGGTCTTGTACTAAACCTTGTATGGTGTGTATGACGATGGAATAAGAAAGCAGTCAGATTCGCCATGTCATACGGATGATCATCTCGCATTCCAAGTTATCCATTACATTCTACCTTTCTTTGTCGTAAAACTTGCCATCCTCGACTAAATTCTTGTTTTGTTTCCCTAGGATGGTTAACACTGCGAACAACCCTCGCCCGCCAGAGCAGCCAAGGCAAGGAGTTGGAGAAGCAACCTGCCTCACCCTCCTTCTCCGCCGGTTATGCTAGAGGCCGAGAGAAACAAACGGAGACCAACCGCTTGTCGGAGCGATCGAATGTAACACAGCCCACCATCCGAGAAACAACTTGGTGTCGCCGCTGACTTCATCAAGTTACACCCGCCATTTTCCACCACTCCGCCGAGCCTCTCGACGCTGATGATCGGCTTCGCAAAGATTTCTCACAAGCTGCGCTTCGTGACCGTAGCCGAGGCGGATAAGGTCACCTTTGCTGCATATCATCTCAAGGTCCCGCTTAGTCTCGTGGGAGAACTATATGGCTATGCGCCTAGCTGGCCATGTCACTACTTGGGCAGAATTCAGCGAGGCTTTCCGTGAACATCACATTCGGAGGGTCTCATGGATCGCAAACGTGAGGAGTTCTGCAGCCACCCAAGGTCGCTCTCCGTGGACGCCTATAGCGTAGAGTTCGTAATCTTGCACGCTATGCAATCAAGAGGTCTCCATCGACGCCAAGAAACAGCAAGGTTCCGCAAGGGACTTAGCCCCGAGCTCCGCCGAGATCTCCGCTCGCATGAGTGCACCTCTTCCGTAAGCTTGTTAACAAAGCCATCGCCACTGAAACCGGTCGACCGATTTCGAGGCAACACGCAAGCATGGTCGTGATATGGGTTCTCATCCGTGCCGACCACGTAAGCGCCGTGTGGGTGCTTAATACACGCCTCGCCACCCAGATTCACACCGAGGCCATCCTTCCAGCGCCGCCAGCTCAAAGAAGATGCACCAGCTAGGCCCTATGGTGGGCCAACCAACAACGCCTTCACGCCAGCCCCGCGGACGTGCTTTTAAGTGTGGGGAATCAGGCCACTACATGCGCGATTGTCCCCGCATCAACCCCAACCAGCCGCAAAAGTTGCTGGCCGTGGCAAGCCAACAGAAAGGTGTTCTATGCTGCCGCCACCACCGCACGTGGCCATGTTAATTGTATCTCAGCCGAGGAGGCCCAAGAGGATCCCAACGCCGTGCTCGCACGCTTTTGTTAATTGCCACCCGCATCCGCTCTTTTCGACATCGAGCATCTCATTCATTCATATCCGAAAGCTATGCTCGCTTGCACAACACCGCATTCAGTGATATGCCCACCTCCATGGTAATTCAAACCCCGGATCCAAATGGCAAACCTCTAGAGTAAGCCATGGTAATGAAATCCAGTGTCGATGACTTGTTTTCCTTGCATCGCTGATAGCTCTCAAATCTTCGGATATAAATATCATCTTGGGTATGGACCGGATGTCACCCATCATGCCAAGATTGATTGTTTCTCTAGGACTGTTCAACTTACGCACTTCTCGAAAGATAGTCAATGTCTTGACCCAATATCTAAGCGCCAACTATATTCTCTCAATGCCACCATTGCTGCATCAAGACGCTCCGTAGTCCGTGACTTTCCGGATGTCTTTCAGAAGAATTGCCAGTGTTCCACCGATGAGATGTTGAATTCGTGATAGACCTCATTCCAGAACTGCCCCAATTTCTAGAAGACCCTACAAGATGGCACCCCTAGAACTAGCCGAACTCAAGAAACAACTCGATGAGGCCTTGCAAAAGGGTTTCATCCGCCCTAGTTCATCCCTTGGGCTTGCCCTGCCCTTCTTCGCCAAGAAGAAGGATGGTACGGATCGATGGTTGTAGATTATCGACCGCCAATCTGGTCACAATTAAGAACAAGTATCCGCTTCCTCAGATCAACGATCCGTATGATCAGCTCGCAGATCCTCGCCTTCTAAGATGGATTTGAGGTTAGGCTACCATCAAATCAAAATCCAAACGGGACATTCCTAAACGGCTTTTGTTACTCGTTACGCCAATACGAGTACACCGCCATGTCCTTCGGTCTAACCAACGCCCAAAGCCACTTTCTCCCAAGCAATGAACTCAATCTTCATGGAATATTTGGACAAATTCGTCAGGTTTACCTCGATGACATACTCATCTATTCCAAGAACGAGGAAGAACATGCCGAACATCTAAGGCTAGTGTTGATGAAACTTCGAGAGCATCGCTTTATGCCAAGTTTTCAAAATGCGAATTTTGGCTGCCGTAAGTGACCTATCTAGGACATGTAATTTCGGTAAAGGTATTATCAGAACCCCGAGCGAAGTTCAAGCCGCCCTTAATTGACTCCACCGAATCGGTCAAGCAAGTTCGAGTTTCTTGGCTTAGCGAGCTATTGCCGCCGCTTCACGAGAACTTCTCCAAAGTTGCTAAACCTCTAACTCGAACTCCTCAAGAAAGATAAAAGTTCGAGTGGACTCCACAATGTGAGCACAGCTTCAGAACCTAAAAGACGCTTAACTTCGCTTCCCGTGACAGGTACCACCAGATTTCTAAGGACTTTGTTATCTATTATGCACGCCATGACAAGGACTAGGCTGTATTCTCATGCAAGACCGACACGTAATTGCTTATGGTTCACGGCAATTACACCCACATGAGGAAAACTACCCCACTCATGATCTAGAGCTTGCAAACCGTAGTCTATGCACTCAAAACTCGGGCGACATTACCTTCTTGGTAATCGCTATAAATCTACACCGATCACCAAAGTCTGAAATATATATTCACCCAACCAGATTTAAATCTCGTGCAAAGACGCTGGGTTGAGTTGATCTCAGATTTCGACTTAGGGATAACTTACACCCCGGTAAAGCCAACGCCATGGCTGATGCGCTTAAGTCAGAATCTTATTGCAACAACCTGATGTTGCAACAAAATCAACCACTTCTCCACGAGGAATTTCGAAGCTCAACCTTCACATTGTTCCTCGAGGGTTCCTTTCCACTTTAGTGGCTAAACCTACTCTTATGGATCAAGTCATCGCTGCCCAAAACGTAGATAGAGGAATATCCTGATTAAGGAGAACATTGTTAGCGGAGATGCTAAATGTTTTTCTACAAATGATCATGGTGTTGTATATTTTGAGAACCGCCTAGTGGTTCCCAAGAATCAGCACATACGGCAGCTGATCCTTAAGGAAGCTCATGAATCCCCTCTCACCATTCATCCCGGTGGCACTAAAATGTATCAGGACCTACGCCAGAGGTTCTGGTGGACTAGGATGAAGAGAGACATTGCTCGATTTGTTGCTAACTGCGACGTTTGTCGTCGTGTAAAAGCAGAGCATCAACGGCCTGCTGGCACCCTTCAACCTTTAGCTATTCCTGAATGGAAATGGGATAAAATTAGTATGGATTTCATCACCGGTTTTCCCAGACCAAGAGAGGGAATAATGCTATCTTTGTCGTTATCGACCGCCTTCCAAAGTAGCCCATTTTCACCTGTCATGAGAGTATAACCGCTAGTCACTAGCGACTTGTACATCTCCTAATAGTGTCTCTTCATGGTGTTCCATTGAAATTAACTCGATCGAGGAAGTCTTTTCACCTCTCGATTTTGGGAAAGTTTCCAAAACGCCATGGGAACCCATCTTTCCTTTAGCACTGCTTTTCACCTCAATCAAGTGGTCAAGTAGAACGGTCAACCAAATTTTAGAAGACATGCTTCGAGCTTCATATCTCATTCGAATGGATTGGGAGAAATGCCTCCCATTTGCCGAATTTGCTTATAACAACAGCTATCAATCTAGCTTGGGCAAAGCACCTTTGAAGTTCTCTATGGACGAAGGTGTCGAACACCTCTTAACTGGTCGAAACCGGGAAAGATAATTTTGGCCCGGATATGATCCAGAAGCGAAGAGCAAGTTCAAGATCGCTCGTGAAAAGTTGAAAACAGCCCAATCTCGCCAAAAGAGTCAATATGACCGAAAACATAAGGCTATGACTTACGAGGTTGACGAGAAGGCTTACCTTCGGGTTACCCTCCAAGGGAACCCATCGCTTTGCGTATCAAAGGCAAATTGGCTCGCCACATTGGACCCTTTCGATTCTTGCCAAACGAGGAGAAGTTGCTTACCAATTGAACTACCTCCAGATCTCCAAAGTCCACGACGCCTTCCACGCTTTCAACTCAGCGCTGCTTCGGATCCTATCCGTGGAGTGGACCACTAAACGCTTGATCTTCAAGATAATCTCACATATCGAGAATATCCCGCTCAGATTTCGATCGCCGAGCGCACTCACCGACGGCATAATATCAAGTTTCAAGGTTCAATGGTCGATCATTCCGAGAAGGAAGCTACTTGGGAAAGGGAGGATCGCCTTCGACTTGAATATCCCGCCTCTTCCGAGGAACCTAAATCTCGGACGAGATTCTTTTGAGTGGGGGTGAGTTGTCACACCCTAGCTAGTTCATGCATTAGAGTGTTGCATCATGTCTATTTTTTTCAACTAAAACTTGAAATGGGATTGCCGTAACCCCCACCCTCTCTCCTCAAACAACTAGGGTTTACTAAAAATATTTTCGATGAACCTGAATGCCCTTCTAAAATGTCCATCATTTTTGTCTTGGTCCGTAAGCCCCGCCAAAAGTGATGCACAATTTCCTAGGTCATCTTTGGGTCTTTGAATTAAATCATAGCTATTTGAATTTGGGCATTTAAAATTTATAAAATATTTCAAATGTCCAAATATCTCCAAACTAAATGTTTCATGTTGGAAATATTCCAACAATGGACCAGGAGTAGTTTGGTGAATTTTGAAACCTCCTAGGTATTTTAAATAACTCAACAAAGTTACGTAATAATAGAAAAAGAAAACAGCAGAAAAAATCTTACTCGGCGCCGCTTAGCCGCCCACTGGCCGCCCAGCCCGCCATCAAGGCCAGCTGCTTGGCTTGCCAGCAGTAGCCAAGGTGCTCGGCGGCGGCACCGCAGCTCGCCACGCACTGCCGCCGCCTCGCCGCTTCTTCGCCGCTTCCATCGCTTTGATGAGCTCCACGTCACTACAACCCCCTGCACACCCCTCTCCTCCTCGTTCGCTCTCGCCTCCCCACGCCATGGCCGACGCCACCGCCGCCGACCACCGCCGTAGCCGCCCGCCGACCCCACGCCGCCCATCGGTTCAGACGCTTCCGCCGCCGATTTTTCGAGCTAGCCGAGCCTCGAAGGCCAGGTTCTCAAAGACGCCGCACTAAGCTCGCCTCGAGTCCGCCGCCGCCGAGATCCCTTCAACGCTGCCGCCGCAGCTCGCCCCCGACCACGCTGCTCGCACTGCTGCAGGCCCGGCCAGAGCCTAGCTACTTCACCTCCTCTTCGCCTCTGCAGGCACTACAACGAAGCGACGAGATCGCGACGCGACGCACCGCCGCTGACTCGCCGCCGACGTGTTCCCGCCACACTCCGCCTTTCACCCTGTCCAACACGTTCACCACGCCGCGCCGGAGCTAACCACGCACCCCACGCACTCACCGCACACCACAAAGACGAGTTCGCCACCCGAGCCCGGTGGCCGCCAAAGTCGCCGCTGGCGCCTTACTCCGCCACCCCGAGCCCAACGGACTCGCCAAGAGCTGCGGTTTGTCCTCAACAGACCCGTGGCCTCCAGGCCCCATTTGGTGGCCGGAACGGCTAAAACACTATCGCCGCAGCTGCTCTCGGCCGGGCGGTTAAACGCCGGGGTTTTGACCTGGCTTTGACCACGGGGGCCCAGCTGACCTCGGTCCATGACATGTGGGCCCACCTGCTAATTAACCTAGGTTAGTTTTAATTAAATCCTAAATAAACTAACCCCATCGACATGGGGACCCACTGGTCAGTTTGACCTGACCAGCCTGCTGACCCCTCGACGCCATCATGACGAAGGTCGACGCAAGATTTTAAATTATCGAATTATTTTTACACGTAAAATTCCGTAAAATGTTTCAAACTTCAAAAATTCATATAAAATCAACCATAGCTCCAAATGAAACAAATTATATATGAAAAATGATCAGAAAATCCAATCTATCCATCTGTACTGGTTTCATGCATGTTTACAGAAGCTAACCCACTGTTATTCACAGAACAAGTTTAAGCATTTTAAATGATCATATATGAGTTTGAATTTTGAATCTTTGGTTCAAATTGGTTCAAACCCATCTGATCTTAGTTGCATTAGCCCAAAGCACTCATCTTGCCATGTCTCATTGCATGCATCATATTGTTGCATATTGTTTGGTAATGCTTGTGTATCGGTGTTCCCATGCAGTTCTCGCCCCGAGGAGTACCGTGATAACCCCGACGAAGAACAATACCCGAGTAACGACCCGCCGTGCAAGCAACCAACCATTTGATCATATCGATAAAATCCCATGTTCTTGCTCCTCGCCTCGCATCGCATTAAGACAACGCGATTCAAACTGCCGTGTCATGGTAGTTGAACCCATTTCTCCGCATGACCTCGTCATTGCCACAAGAATTCAGATGAAACCCACTAGCATGTGTAGGAGTTGATTGAGCCATATGATTGTGTTGTTCCTACCTTGCTATGCCTGCTATGCTTAGAGTTGTGTCGTCCGGTTCATCGGGATGATGGCTAGAGTGAAATGATCGAGTCGGTATGAGAGTAAGGTGTTGAACACGATTTGGTAAAGGTATCGATGAGAGGCCATGTAGGAGTACATGGTGGGTTGTTTCATTGAGGCCGCCCTGCTAATCGAGATCTCAGATGTGTGATTTAAGAATCAGCTACTACCATACATTGGGCCCTCAAATATGACCCCGCCGACTTCTTATGCACCCTAGTCCTCTCGTCCAGAGTTGCAAGTAGTTTCGTGTTTGTAGCTCATCGAGGCCGTGAACAGCACCGACCGTAGGGGTGGGCTGTGATGCGGTAGGTACGTGGCACGGTGTACCGGATGCCCGCTTGGTATCCCGGAACCCTGCTCACATCGCTTGGGGTCAGGGCTAGACTTCGCCGAACTCCTCATAGATGGAACCCAAATAGGCGATAAACCCGACTAGAGACTTGTGTGTCTAGGTAGGTCGTGGTCTACACCCACGCCGGTTTTCGCTGAAGTCCGCCGAGCACATGTCGTGGTGCGACGCTAAGTGGTGGAAACATGTATGAAGAAGTACACCCCGCAGGTTAACATCATCTATTCGAATAGCCGCGCCGCATGTAAAGGACTACTTGGTTGCCTATACAGCTCATAGACAAGTAAATGGATACTACTAAAAGCCTCAAGATAAGCGTGAGTGCCGAGGATGGCTTCTCCGTAGGAAGACGGGTTGGATCCTGTGGTGTATTGAAGAGATGAGTAGTGGACTCGAAAAGCAAAACTATTTCAAGTTGGTGTCTCAGAGGATAGCTTAGCCATGAGTCAAAGCTGGCTTGTCGCAATAACCCCACCAACCCTTCTTGATAATATGCATGTATGTAGGGTCTGATAAGTCTTGCCGAGTACCTTTGTACTCATGTTGCTTTAATTTACATTTTTCAAGATGCCACAAACCCTTCCGACGGGTTCTTCGTAGACGCTGACATCGATGAGTAGACTAAGGCCTGTGGTGATCCCGAGCAAGAGAAGGACCTTGTAGTATAGCTAGGCTTACCCTAGCTTTTTTTATTTTACTAGTTGTCTGTGATCGCACAAAACACTTCCGCTGTGGCTTGTATGCTTGTATGACTTGTATGTGGGTCGGTGACCCGCATTTGTGTGTATGATATGAACGGCTCTCGAGCCTCTAAATAAAGTACTTGTGTCGAGAGTCATGTTGTGATGCCTTGTTGTATTTGCACATATCGAGCATATTGTGTGTATGATTGAAATGCTTGGTATGTGGGATCCGACTATCTAGTTGTTTATCTTTAGTAGCCTCTTACCGAAATGTCTCCTAGTGTCTCCACCGAGCCATGGTAGCTTGCTACCGCTCCTAACACTTAGGCTGGCCGGCATGTGTCCTTCTTCGCTCTCGTCCGTCTGTTCCTTCGGGAAATGTCACGCATTGAGTACCGGAGTCCTCGCTAGCCCAGCCGCCACAGCCCGAACTTACTTGCTGTCAGTCGACACATTCGATGTCGGGTCATGGATGCCCGTCCTCGTAAGTCTGGCCACTTTGGGTTTATGACTAGTCATGTCAGCCCGGCCTTTTCATATGGATGCTAGCGACACTATCATATACGCAGCCAAAAGGCTAAACGGTCCCTGCCAAGGTAAGGTGGCACCTGCTGGGATACCGTATGGAGGCCGCAAAGTGATATGATGTGTTACAAAGCTAGATCGATGTGACATTGAGCCGGGTCCCGACAGCGCTGGCATCGAGCCGGATCGCTCAGAGGTTCTCCAAGCCAAACCGGTCGATGTTGAGTCTAGAAATGCTTTAGTTATATGTAGGGAATTGATTGTGGGATGGTACGTAAGGCTCTTTTTACTCCTTTATCTCATGATATTCGATCCGAGTCACCCATTCTTCCATCGGGGTTAAGAATTAGGATCTCTTCTCTATTAGGCTCACGTGTTACTAATCAAGAGTACCTTGTAGGTTTGATGGTTACAAGCCCGGTTCAGTTTTACTATCCTGTTATGTTACTAAATTGGACCCGTAACCTTGATATGATATTGTTGAGTGGTTATGCGATCCTTGTGAAATGTCTCAACTTTTGAGCATTTACAATGTTATGCTGTCCAAATTCGCTAGAAATACTAATGTCTTTGCATTGTGGTTGTGCTTCCAGATGGCCACTGTGATCACAATCAAGTGGTTCGTCTGACCAGATGCATTGTGTGACCGGTCATACATCCATGCTAGTTCGGTTATGATCGGCGGATACCGCTGGTACCCAATACACAGCTTGAAGAGCAAGATCGAGACTTTAATCAAAGTCAAGATCTTTGCACCGTCCGGTGTTTCTCTTATCCTCGTTGCACCGAGGCCCTTCACAGCTCCTATGGGCTTGGTGTTACTATTGATATGGCGGTACAAGATGCCGATATTCTATGATGACCATTATACGAGCCAGATCGGGCTGCTCCGCAACACCGACTTCCTAGATATGCCGAAGTTCACTTCGAGCGCTTGGTTATCTCCGAGCCATCTATGCCGATTCCAACAGAGGACTCTAACCCGCATTACCGCCGAGTTGCTCGAGGACAAGGACCGAGAGAGTCGGGCCTTGAGGATGGAGTTTTCAATGCCCGTGGCCGATCACCGGGCTACCTTGACTCGCTTTTGCACCGCTGCTCAAGCTGGTTACATGGATATGAGAGATTTGTATCCTCGTCAGGCTGATCTGCCGACATGATGGATCGGGCGTGATGTGGGGGCATCACCCCACCTCGTGGTCCTCGCTGCCACCGCTCATAGGTCCAAGACCTCACCTTGTCCTTACGGTCCACAGTGCTCCTCAGACCGCCTGCTCCTGACGATCACGCTGAACTCCTGTGCTACGGAGGAGACTTCTACGAGAACTACTACGAGACGCCTCGAGTTAGTAGTAGTCCCACTAGTATTGTAATAGCTTGTATTTCCACCGTCTCGCGTGACCTGTGGAATATGACTTAGTGTGTACTAATCCCTGAGGTGTAACAAAAATAATGTATAGGAGCTTGGTGTGCCTCCGATGAGATGTAATCTTCCTTTCACCAAGTAGTACTTTGTTTGGTCTTGTACTAAACCTTGTATGGTGTGTATGACGATGGAATAAGAAAGCAGTTTCAGATTCCGCCATGTCATACGGATGATCATCTCGCATTCCAAGTTATCCATTACATTCTACCTTTCTTTGTCGTAAACTTGCCATCCCGGACTAAATTCTTGTTTTGTTTCCCTAGGATGGTTAACACTGAACAACCCCGCCCGCCAGAGCAGGCCAAGGCAAGTGGAGTTGGAGAAGCAAACCTGCCTCACCCTCCTTCTTCGCCGGGTTATGCTAGAGGCCGAGAGAAACAAACGGAGACCAACCGCTTGTCGGAGCGATCGTAATGTAACACAGCCCACCATCCGAGAAACAACTTGGTGTCGCCGCTGACTTCACAAGTTACACCCGCCTACTTTCCACCACTCCGCCGAGCCTCTCGACGCTGATGATCGGCTTCGCAAAGATTTCTCACAAGCTGCGCTTCAGACCGGTAGCCGAGGCGGATAAGGTCACCTTTGCTGCATATCATCTCAAGGTCCCGCTTAGTCTCGTGGGAGAACTATATGGCTATGCGCCTGGGCTGGCCATGTCACTACTTGGGCAGAATTCAGCGAGGCTTTCCGTGAACATCACATTCCGGAGGGTCTCATGGATCGCAAACGTGAGGAGTTCTCGCAGCCACCCAAGGTCGCTCTCCGTGGACGCCTATAGCAGAGAGTTCGTAATCTTGCACGCTATGCAATCAAGAGGTCTCCACCGACGCCAAGAAACAGCAAGGTTCCGCAAGGGACTTAGCCCCGAGCTCCGCCGAGATCTCCGCTCGCATGAGTGCACCTCTTCCGTAAGCTTGTTAACAAAGCCATCACGCTGAAACCGGTCGACCGATTTCGAGGCAACACGCAAGCATGGTCGTGATATGGGTTCCTCATCCGTGCCGACCACGGCGCCGTGTGGGTGCCTAATACCGCCTCGCCACCCAGATTCACACCGAGGCCATCCTTCCAGCGCCGCCAGCTCAAAGAAGATGCACCAGCTAGGCCCTATGGTGGGCCAACCAACAACGCCTTCTACGCTACCCAGCCCCGCGGACGCGTTTTAAGTGTGGGGAATCAGGCCACTACATGCGCGATTGTCCCCGATCAACCCCAACCAGTCAGCAAAGTTGTCTGGCCGTGGCAAGCCAACAGAAAGGTGTTCTATGCTGCCGCCACCACCGACGTGGCCATGTTAATTGTATCTCACCGAGGAGGCCCAAGAGGATCCCAACGCCGCGTGCTCGGCACGCTTGTTAATTGCCACCCGCATCCGCTCTTTTCGACATCGAGCATCTCATTCATTCATATCCGAAAGCTATGCTCGCTTGCACAACACCGCATTCAAGGATATGCCCACCTCCATGGTAATTCAAACCCCGGATCCAAATGGCAAACCTCTAGAGTAAGCCATGGTAATGAAATCCGTGTCGACAGACTTGTTTTCCTTGCATCGCTGATAGCTCTCAAATCTTCGGATATAAATATCATCTTGGGTATGGACCGATGTCAGCCCATCATGCCAAGATTGATTGTTTCTCTAGGACTGTTCAACTTACGCACTTCGAAAGATAGTCAATGTCTTGACCCAATATCTAAGCGCCAACTATATTCTCTCAATGCCACCATTGCTGCACTCAAGACGCTCCGTAGTCCGTGACTTTCCGGATGTCTTTCCAGAAGAATTGCTGTGTTCCACCCGACAGAGATGTTGAATTCGTGATAGACCTCATTCCAGAACTGCCCCAATTTCTAGAAGACCCTACAAGATGGCACCCCTAGAACTAGCCGAACTCAAGAAACAACTCGATGAGGCCTTGCAAAAGGGTTTCATCCGCCCTAGTTCATCCCCTTGGCTTGCCCCGCCCTCTTCGCAAGAAGAAGGATGGTACGGATCGGATGGTTGTAGATTATCGACCAAATCTGGTCACAATTAAGAACAAGTATCCGCTTCCTGTGATCAACGATCCGTATGATCACCGCAGATCCTCGCCTTCTAAGATGGATTTGAGGTTAGGCTACCATCAAATCAAAATCCAAACGGGACATTCCTAAACGGCTTTTGTTACTCGTTACGCCAATACGAGTACACCGCCATGTCCTTCGGTTCAACCAACGCCCAGCCACTTTCTCCCGTTAATGAACTCAATCTTCATGGAATATTTGGACAAATTGCCGTGGTTTACCTCGATGACATACTCATCTATTCCAAGAACGAGGAAGAACATGCCAACATCTAAGGCTAGTGTTGATGAAACTTCGAGAGCATCGCTTTATGCCAAGTTTTCAAAATGCGAATTTTGGCTGCCGTATGACCTATCTAGGACATGTAATTTCGTAAAGGTATTATCAGAAACCCCGAGCGAAGTTCAAGCCGCCCTTAATTGACTCCACCTGAATCGGTCAAGCAAGTTCGAGTTTCTTGGCTTAGCGAAGCTATTGCCGCCGCTCACGAGAACTTCTCCAAAGTTGCTAAACCTCTAATCGAACTCCTCAAGAAAGATAAAAGTTCGAGGACTCCACAATGTGAGCACAGCTTCAGAACCGAAAAGACGCTTAACTTCGCCCCCGTGATTGGTACCACCAGATTTCTAAGGACTTTGTTATCTATTATGACGCCATGACAAGGACTAGACTGTATTCTCATGCAAGACCGACACGTAATTGCTTATGGTTCACGGCAATTACACCCACATGAGGAAAACTACCCCACTCATGATCTAGAGCTTGCACCGTAGTCTATGCACTCAAAACTCCTGGCGACATTACCTTCTTGGTAATCGCTATAAATCTACACCGATCACCAAAGTCTGAAATATATATTCACCCAACCAGATTTAAATCTCAGCAGAGACGCTGGGTTGAGTTGATCTCAGATTTCGACTTAGGGATAACTTACACCCCGGTAAAGCCAACGCCATGGCTGATGCGCTTAAGTCAGAATCTTATTGCAACAACCTGATGTTGCAACAAAATCAACCACTTCTCCACGAGGAATTTCGAAGCTCAACCTTCACATTGTTCCTCGAGGGTTCCTTTCCACTTTAGTGGCTAAACCTACTTATGGATCAAGTCATCGCTGCCCAAAACGAGATAGAGGAATATCCCGGATTAAGGAGAACATTGTTAGCGGAGATGCTAAATGTTTTTCTACAAATGATCATGGTGTTGTATATTTTGAGAACCGCTTAGTGGTTCCCAAGAATCAGCACATACGGCACCGATCCTTAAGGAAGCTCATGAATCCCTCTCACCATTCATCCCGTGGCACTAAAATGTATCAGACCCACGCCAGAGGTTCCGTGGACTAGGATGAAGAGAGACATTGCTCGACGAGTTGCTAATCGCGACGCTTGTCGTCGTGGTAAAAGCAGAGCATCAACGGCCGCCGCACCCTTCAACCTTTAGCTATTCCCGAATGGAAATGGGATAAAATTAGTATGGATTTCATCACCGGTTTTCCTGTGACCAAGAGAGGGAATAATGCTATCTTTGTCGTTATCGATCGCCTTTCCAAAGTAGCCCATTTTCTACCTGTTCATGAGTATAACCGCTAGTCACCAGCGATTTGTACATCTCCTAATAGTGTCTCTTCATGGTGTTCCATTGGAAATTAACTCGATCGAGGAAGTCTTTTCACCTCTCGATTTTGGGAAAGTTTCCAAAACGCCATGGGAACCCATCTTTCCTTTAGCACTCGCCACCTCAATCAAGTGGTCAAGTAGAACGGTCAACCAAATTTTAGAAGACATGCTTCGAGCTTCATATCTCATTCGAATGGATTGGGAGAAATGCCTCCCATTTGCCGAATTTGCTTATAACAACAGCTATCAATCTAGCTTGGGCAAAGCACCTTTTGAAGTTCTCTATGGACGAAGGTGTCAACACCTCTTAACTGGTCGTAAACCGGGAAAGACAATTTTGGCCCGGATATGATCCAGAAGCGAAGAGCAAGTTCGCATCGCTCGTGAAAAGTTGAAAACAGCCCAATCTCGCCAAAAGAGTCAATATGACCGAAAACATAAGGCTATGACTTACGAGGTTGACGAGAAGGCTTACCTTTGGGTTACCCTCCAAGGGAACCCATCGCTTTCGTATCAAAGGCAAATTGGCCTCGCCACATTGGACCCTTTCGCATTCTTGCCAAACGAGGAGAAGTTGCCACCAATTGAACTACCTCCAGATCTCTCCAAAGTCCACGACGCCTTCCACGCTTTCAACTCAGCGCTGCTTCGGATCCTATCCGTGGAGTGGACCACTAAACGCTTGATCTTCAAGATAATCTCACATATCGAGAATATCCCGCTCAGATTTCGATCGCCGAGCGCACTCACTCGACGGCATAATATCAAGTTTCAAGGTTCAATGGTCGATCATTCGAGAAGGAAGCTACTTGGGAAAGGGAGGATCGCCTTCGACTTGAATATCCCGCCTCTTCCCGAGGAACCTAAATCTCGGACGAGATTCTTTTGAGTGGGGGTGAGTTGTCACACCCTAGCTAGTTCATGCATTAGAGTGTTGCATCATGTCTATTTTTTTCAACAAAAACTTGAAATGGGATTGCCAGAACCCCCAGCCCCCTCTGAAACAACTAGGGTTTACTAAAAATATTTTCGATGAACCCGAATGCCCTTCTAAAATGTCCATCATTTTTGTCTTGGTCCGTAAGCCCCGCCAAAAGTGATGCACAATTTCCTAGGTCATCTTTGGGTCTTTGAATTAAATCATAGCTATTTGAATTTGGGCATTTAAAATTTATAAAATATTTCAAATGTCCAAATATCTCCAAACTAAATGTTTCATGTTGGAAATATTCCAACAATGGACCAGAGTAGTTTGGTGAATTTTGAAACCTCCTAGGTATTTTAAATAACTCAACAAAGTTACGTATAATAGAAAAGGAAAACAGCAGAAAAACTTACTCGGCGCCGCTTAGTCGCCCACTGGCCGCCCAGCCCGCCACCGCTGGCCAATGAAGCTGCTTGGCTTGCCAGTGCAGCAGCCAGGTGCTCGGCGGCGGCATCAGCAGCTCGCCACGCACTGCCGCCGCTCGCCGCCTTCGCCGCTTCCATCGCTTTGATGAGCTCCACGTCGCTACCAACCCCCTGCACACCCCCTCTCCTCCCGGTTCGCTCTCGCTTCCCCACGCCATGGCCGACGCCACCGCCGCCGACCACTGCTGTAGCCGCCCGCCGTCGACCCCACGCCGCCACCATCAGGTTCAGACGCTTCCGCTGCTGCCGATTTTTCGAAGCTAGCCGAGCCTCGAAGCGCCAAGGTTCTAAAGACGCCGCACTAAGCTCGCTTCGAGTCCGCCGCCGGAGATCCCTTCAACGCTGCTGCCGCAGCTCGCCCTCGACCACGCTGCTCGCACTGCTGCGGCCCGGCCGTGAGCTTAGCTACTTCACCTCTCTCTTCGCCCCTGCACCACAGCGAAGACGAGATCGCGACGACGCACCGCCATGACTCGCCGCCGACGTGTTCCCGCCACACTCCGCCTTTCTCACCTGTCCAACACGTTCACCACGCCGCTACCGGTGCTAACCACGCACCCCACGCACCTCACCGCACACCACAAAGACGAGTTCGCCACCCGAGCCCGGTGGCCGCCAAAGTCGCCGCTGGCTTACTCCGCCACCCCGAGCCCAACGGATTCGCCAAGAGCTGCGGTTTGTCTCAACAGACTCCGTGGCCTCTCAGGCTTCCATTTGTGGCCGGAACGGCTAAAACACTATCGCCGCTGCTGGGCTCGCCGGGCGGTTAAACGCCGTGGTTTTGACTCGGCTTTGACCACGGTGGGCCCAGCTTGACCCCGGTCCATGACATGTGGGCCCACCTCGCTAATTAACCTAGGTTAGTTTTAATTAAATCCTAAATAAACTAACCCCAATCGACATGGGACCCATCGTCAGCTTGACCTGACCAGCCTGTCACCCCTCGACGCCATCATGACGCAAAGGTCGACGTAAGATTTTAAATTATCGAATTATTTTTACACGTAAAATTCCGTAAAATGTTTCAAACTTCAAAATTCATATAAAATCAACCATAGCTCCAAATGAAACAAATTATATATGAAAATGATCAGAAAATCCAATCTATCCATCTGTACTGGTTTCATGCATGTTTACAGAAGCTAACCCACTGTTATTCACAGAACAAGTTTACATTTTAAATGATCATATATGAGTTTGAATTTTGAATCTTTGGTTCAAATTGGTTCAAACCCATCTGATCTTAGTTGCATTAGCCCAAAGCACTCATCTTGCCATGTCTCATTGCATGCATCATATTGTTGCATATTGTTTGGTAATGCTTGTGTATCGTGTTCTCAAGGTGTTCTCGCCCCGAGGAGTACCGTGATAACCCCGACGAAGAACAATACCCGAGTAACGACCCGTCAGCAAGCAACCAACCATTTGATCATATCGATAAAATCCCATGTTCTTGCTCCCCGCTCGCATCGCATTAAGACAACGCGATTCAAACCGTGTGGTGTCATAGTTGAACCCATTTCTCTCCGCATGACCTGTCATTGCCACAAGAATTCAGATGAAACCCACTAGCATGTGTAGGAGTTGATTGAGCCATATGATTGTGTTGTTCCTACCTTGCTATGCCTGCTATGCTTAGAGTTGTGTCGTCCGTTCATCGGGATGATGGCTAGAGGAAATGATCGAGTCGGATGAGAGTAAGGTGTTGAACACGATTTGGTAAAGGTATCGATGAGAGGCCATGTAGGAGTACATGGTGGGTTGTCTCATTGAGGCCGCCCTACAATCGAGATCTCAGATGTGTGATTTAAGAATCAGCTACTACCATACATTGGGCCCTCAAATATGACCCCGCCGACTTCTTATGCACCCTAGTCCTCCGTCCAGAGTTGCAAGTAGTTTCGTGTTTGTAGCTCATCGAGGCCGTGGAACAGCGCCGACCGTAGGGGTGGGCTGTGATGCGGTAGGTACGCGGCACGTGTACCGGATGCCTGCTTGGTATCCCGAACCCTGCTCACATCGCTTGGGGCTGTGGGCGAGACTTCGCCGAACTCCTCATAGATGGAACCCAAATAGGCGATAAACCCGACTAGAGACTTGTGTGTTCAGGTAGGTCGTGGTCTACACCCACGCCGGCTTTCGCTGAAGTCCGCCGAGCACATGTCGGTGCGACGCTAAGTGGTGGAAACATGTATGAAGAAGTACACCCTCGCAGGTTAACATCATCTATTCGAATAGCTGGCCCCATGTAAAGGACTACTTGGTTGCTTATACAGCTCATAGACAAGTAAATGGATACTACTAAAAGCCTCAAGATAAGCGTGAGTGCCGAGGATGGCTTCCGTAGGGAAGACGGGGTTGGATCCTCTGGTGTATTGAAGAGATGAGTAGTGGACTCGAAAAGCAAAACTATTTCAAGTTGGTGTCTCAGAGGATAGCTTAGCCATGAGTCAAAGCTGGCTTGTCTGCAATAACCCCACCAACCCTTCTTGATAATATGCATGTATGTAGGGTCTGATAAGTCTTGCTGAGTACCTTTGTACTCATGTTGCTTTAATTTACATTTTTCGAAGATGCCACAAACCCTTCCGACGGGTTCTTCGAGACGCTGACATCGATGAGTAGACTAAGGCCCGTGGTGATCCCGAGCAAGAGAAGGACCTTGTAGTATAGCTAGGCTTACCCTAGCTTCTTTTATTTTACTAGTTGTCTCAGACTCGCACAAAACACTTCCGCCGTGGCTTGTATGCTTGTATGACTTGTATGTGGGTCGGTGACCCGTGACTTGTGTGTATGATATGAACGGCTCTCCGAGCCTCTAAATAAAGTACTTGTGTCGAGAGTCATGTTGTGATGCCTTGTTGTATTTGCACATATCGAGCATATTGTGTGTATGATTGAAATGCTTGGTATGTGTGGATCCGACTATCTAGTTGTTTATCTTTAGTAGCCTCTTACCGGAAATGTCTCCTAGTGTCTCCACCGAGCCATGGTAGCTTGCTACCGCTCCTAACACTTAGGCTGGCCGGCATGTGTCCTTCTTCGCTCTCGTGGTCTGTTCTTCGGGAAATGTCACGCATTGAGTACCGGAGTCCTCGCTAGCTCAAATGCCACAGCCCTAACTTACTTGCTGTCAGTCGACACGCTCGATGTCGGGTCATGGATGCCTCGTCCTCGTAAGTCTGTGCCACTTTGGGTTTACGATTAGTCATGTCAGCCCGGCCTTTTCATATGGATGCTAGCGACACTCACATATACGCAGCCAAAAGGCTAAACGGTCCCGGCCAAGGTAAGGTGGCACCTGCTGGGATACCGTATGTGAGGCCGCAAAGTGATATGATGTGTTACTGTGCTAGATCGATGTGACATTGAGCCGGGTCCCGACATTGATATTCCAAATGTAATGCCCGGATTGAGAGATATGAAGTCTCCAATAAGTTCTATAGCTGCAAGATGGAGGAGAATAGTTCGTTAGTGAGCATATACTCGTAATGTCCGGGTACTACAATCACTTGACACAATTGGGAGTTAATCTTCCGATGATTGTGTCATTGATGTAATTCTTCAATCATCGCCACCAAGCTACAAAGGCTTCGTGATGAACTATAATATGCAAGGGTTAGTAAAGACTATACCGAGCTCTTCGCAATGCTAAAGGCATGGAGGTAGAAATCAAGAAGGAGCATCAAGTGTTGATGGTCAATAAGACCACTAGTTTCAAGAAGAAAGGCAAAGGAAGAAGAAGGAATTTCAAGAAGAACAGAAGCAAGTTGTCGCCAGAGAAGAAACCCAAGTCTGGCCCTAAACCTGAAACTGAGTGCTTCTACCGCAAGCGATCGGTCACCGGAAGCGGAACTGCCCCAAGTATTTGGTGGATAAGAAGGATGGCAAGGTGAACAAAGGTATATGTGATATACATGTTATTGATGTGTACCTTACTAGAGCTCGAGTAGCACTGGTATTTGATACTCGGTTCTGCTAATATTTGCAACTCAAACAGGACTACAGATTGCTTAACTCGCAAAGGACGAGGTGACGATGCGCTGGGAAATGGTTCCAAAGTCGATGTGATCGCGGTCGGCACGCCACCTCTACATCTACCTTCGGATTAGTTTTAGACCTAAATAATTGTTATTTGGTGCCCGCATTGAGCATGAACATTATATCCGGATCTTGTTTGATGCGAGACGGTTATTCATTTAAATCGAGAATAATGGTTGTTCTATTTATATGAGTAATATCTTTTATGGTCATGCACCCTTGAGGAATGGTCTATTTTGATGAATCTCGATAGTAGTGATACACATATTCATAATGTTGAAACCAAAAGATGCAGAGTTGATAATGATAGTGCAACTTATTTGTGGCAATCGCCGCTTAGGTCATATCGGGTAAAGCGATGAAGAAACTCCATACCGATGGACTTTGGAGTCACTTGATTATGAATCACTTGGCACTTATGTAACCGTGCCTCATAGGCAAGATGACTAGAACACCGCTCTCCCAGACTATGGAGAGAGCAACAGATTTGTTGGAAATCATACATACAGATGTATGTGGTCCAATGAATATTGAGGCTCGTGGCGGATATCGTTATTTTCTCACCTTCACAGATGACTTAAGCAGATATGGGTATGTCTACTTAATGAAACATAAGTCCAAACGCTTGAAAAGTTCAAAGAATTTCAGAGTGAAGTTGAAAATCATCGTAACAAGAAAATTAAGTTTCTACGATCGATCGTGGAGGTGAATATTTGAGTTACGAAGTTTGGTCTACATTTGAAACAATGCGAATAGTTTCAAGAACTCACGCCAATTCGAACACCACAACAGAATGGTGTGTCCGAACGTCAGAATCGCATTTTACTAGATATGGTGTGATCTATGATGTCTCTTACAGATTTACCGCTATCGCTTTGGGGTTATGCTCTAGAGACGGCCGATTCACATCGAATAGAACACCGCCGAAACTGCTGAGACGACACCGTATGAACTATGGTTTGGCAAGAAACCAAAGTTGTCGCTTTCTTAAAGTTTGGGGATGCGATGCTTATGTGAAAAAGCTTCAACCTCGATAAGCTCGAACCCAAATCGAGAAATGTGTCTTCATAGGATACCCAAAGGAAACAGTTGGGTACACCTTCTATCACAGATCCGGGCAAGACATTCGCTGTTAAGAATGGATCCTTTCTAGAGAAGGAGTTTCTCTCGAAAGAAGTGAGGGAGGAAAGTGGAACTTGATGAGGTAATAGTACCTTCTCCCTTACTTGAAAGTAGTTCGTCACGTAAACCGGTTTCGAGACACCTACACCAAGTAGTGAGGAAGTTGATGATGTTGATCATGAAACTTCAGATCAAGTTATCGCAGTAACCTCGAGATCAACCAGAGTAAGATCCACACCAGAGTGGTACGGCAATCCTGCTCGAAATCATGCTACTAGATCATGATGAACCCACTAACTATGAAGAAGCGATGGTGAGCCCAGATTCGCAAAATGGCTTGAGGCCATGAAATCTGAGATGGGATCCATGTATGAAAACAAAGTATGGATTCTTTGGTTGACTTGCCCGAGGGTCGGCAAGCAATAGAAAACAAGTGGATCTTCAAGAAGAAGACCGACGACGACGGTAATGTTATCGTTTATAAAGCTCGACTTGTCGCAAAGGGTTTTCGCAAGTTCAAGGGATTGACTACGATGAGACCTTTCTCACCAGAAGCGATGCTTAAGTCCGTCTCAATCATGTTAGCAATTGCCGATTTTATGATTATGAAATTTGGCAAATGGATGTAAAGACCGATTCCTCAATGGATTTCTCGAAGAAGAGTTGTATATGATGCAACCGTAAGGTTTTATCGATCCAAAGGAGCTAACAAAGTGTGCAAGCCCAACGATCCATCTATGGACTGGTGCAAGCATCTCGAGTTAGAATAAACGCTTTGATTGTGTGATCAAAGATTTAGTTTGTATGCACTTTTGAGAAGCCTCAGATTACAAGAAAGTGAGTGGAGCTCAGAGCATTTCGATATTATATGTAGATGACATATTGCTGATCGGAAATGATATAGAATTTCTGGATAGCATAAAAGGATACTTGAATAAGAGTTTTTCAATGAAAGACCTCGGTGAAGCTGCTTACATATTGGGCATTAAGATCTATAGAGATAGATCAAGACGCCTAATTGGACTTTCACAAAGCACATATTCAAAATGGATCAAGCAAAGAAAGGGTTCTTGCCTGTGTTACAAGGTGTGAAGTTGAGTAAGACTCAATGCCCGACCACTGCAGAAGATAGAGAGAAAATGAAAGATGTTCCCTATGCTTCAGCCATAGGCTCTATCATGTATGCAATGCTTGTTGGGGAACGTTGCAGAAAATTAAAATTTTTCCTACGGTTTCACCAAGATCCATCTATGAGTTCATCTAAGCAACGAGTAACGGGAGAGAGTTTGCATCTACATACCACTTGTAGATCGCGGCGAAGCTTGTTTGGTGATGATGGAGTCGCATCAACGTGATTCAGATCACCGATGCCAAGTGCCGAACGGACAGCACCTCCGCTGCTCAACACACGCACGGGACGAAGCGACGCCTCCTCCTTCTTGATCCAAAGCAAGGGGAAGGAGAGGTTGAGGAAGACAAGACCACCGGCAAAGACGACGGGCAGGTGATGGTGGTGAAGCAAGATCTCGGCAGGCTTCACGAGCTCACGGAGGAGGAGATGTGTTGGGAGGGAGGGCTGCGCCTGGGATGTGTGTCCAGAGCCCCCTCCCTCCCCCCTTATATAGGCCCCTGTGGTGGCTGCCCTCAGAGATCCAATCTACAAGGGGGCGGCGGCCAAGGGGTGGAGGCCCCTGCCAAAGGGCGCTTCACCCCTAGGGTTTCAACCCTAGGCGCAGGGGTGGGCCTAGGGGCGCACCAGCCCCTCGTGGGCTGGTTCCTTCCTCTCTCGCCCATGGGGCCCTCCGGATAGGTGGCTCACCTGGTGGACCTCGACCCTTCCGGTGGTCCCAGATTTTGCCTAGAACCCTCAAACTTTCCCGATGGTCAAACACCACTTCCTATATATTATTCTTACCTCCGACCCTTCCGAACTCCTCGTGACGTCCGGATCTCATCCGGACTCAACAACATTCGTATTCACATACTAGTCTTCCTACTAACCCTAGCGCCACCGAACCTTATGTGTAGACCCTACGGGTTCGAGACACGCAGACATGACCGAGACGACTTTCGCAATAACCAACAGCGGATCTCGATACCCATGTTGGCTCCTACATGCTCCTCGATGATTTCATCGGTGAACCACTATGTCGAGGATTCGATCAAACCCTCAGATGCAATTCCTTTGTCAATCGGTAGACGTTATTTCGCCCGAGACTCGATCGTTCAGATCCCAATACCTCGCTCAGCCTCATATCGCAAGTCACTTTACTCGCATCACTGCATGCATGATCCCGTGACCAACACCTTTGGTCACATTGAGCTCATTATGATGATGCATTACCGAGTGGGCCCAAGAGATACCTCTCCGCCATAACGGAGGACAAATCCCGCCTCGATCCGTGTCAACCCAACAGATACTTTCGAGATACCTGTAATGCACCTTTATAGTCACCCAGCTTACGCCAGACGCTTGATACACCCAAGGCACTCCTACGTAACCGGAGTTACACGATCTCATGGTCGAAGGAATAGATACTTGACATTGGCAAAGCTTCTAGCAAACTAACTATACGATCTTTATGCTATGCTTATGATTGTCTTGTCCATCACATCATTCTCCTAATGATGTGATCCCGTTATCAACTACATCCAATGTCCATAGTCGTGAAACCATGACCATCTATTGATCACAACGGCTAGTCAACTAGAGGCTCACTAGGGACATATTGGGGTCTAAGTGTTCACACGTATTACGATTTCCGGATAACACGCTTATAGCATGAACAAAAGACAATTATCATGAACATTGAAATATAATAATACTTTTATTATTGCCTCTAGGGCATATTTCCAACAGCCTCCCACTTGCACTAGAGTCACTAATCTAGTTACATTGTGATGAATCAACACCCATAGAGTTCTCGTGTTGATCATGTTTTGCACGCGAGAGAGGTTTAGTCAACGGATCTCGCATATTCAGATCCGTGTGTACTTTGCAAATCTCTATGTCTCCATCTTGAACATTTTCACGGATGGAGTTGAAACGACGCTGATGTGCTCGGTCTTCTTGTGAAACCTGGGCTTTGCAAGGGCAATAGCTCCAAAGGTTGTCACAGAAGAGTTTGATCGCCCCGACGCATTGGGTATGACTCCTAGGTCGGTGATGAACTCCTTCACCCAAATCGCTTCATGCGCGCCTCCGAGGCTGCCATGTACTCCGCTTCACACGAGATCCCGCCACGACGCTTCGCTTGCAAACCGCACTAGCCATCGCTCCACCATTCAACATATACACGATCCGTTTGTGACTTAGAGTCATCCAGATCTCGAGTCGGCTAGCGCCGACGTAACCCTTTACGACGAGCTCTTCGCCTCTCCATAAACGAGAAACATGTCCTTTGTCCTTTCGTGTACTTCAGATATTCTTGATCACTGTCCAGTTGTTCCTTGCCGGATTACTTTGGTATCTTGCAACCAAACTTACGCCAAGGTTTACATCGGGTCCGGTACACAAGATGGCATACATAATAGATCCTATGGTCAAGCATAGGGATGACACTCATCTCTTCTTTATCTTTTGTCAGGGTCGTGATCGAGCTGAGCTCGCGCCACACCTTGTAACATTGGCAAGAACCCTTCTTGACTGATCCATTTTGAACCTCTTCAAAATCTTATCAAGGTATGTGCTTTGAAAGACCTATGAGGCGCCTCGATCTATCCCTATAGATCTTGATGCCTAATATATAAGCAGCTTCTCCAAGGTCCTTCATTGAAAAACACTTGTTCAAGTAGGCCTTAATGTCTGTCCAAGAGTTTTGTATCATTTCCCATCAAGAGTATGTCATCTACATATAATAGAGAAATGCTACAGAGCTCCCACTCACTTTCTTGTAAACGCAGGCTTCTCCATAAGTCTCACAGAACCCAAACGCTTTGATCATCTCATCAAAGCGTAATGTTCCAACTCCGAGATGCTTGCACCAGTCCATAAATGGATCACCGGAGCTTGCATACTTTGTTAGCGCTCGAGGATCGACAAAACCTTCCGCCGCATCATATACAGCTCTTCCTTAAGATGTCCGCTATGAATGCCGCTGACGCCCATCCGCCATATCTCATAATCATAGTATGCGCAATTGCTAACATGATTCGGACGGACTTAAGCTTCGCCACGGAGAGAATGTCTCGTCAGAAGTCAATCCCTTGAACTTGTCGATAACCCTTAGCGACAAGTCGAGCTTTATAGATGGTGACATTTCCATCCGCGTCCGCCTTCTTCTTAAAAATCCATTTATTTTCTATTGCTCACGATCATCGGCAAGTCCACAAAGTCCATACTTTGTTTTCATACATGGATTCTATCTCGGATTTCATGGCCTCAAGCCATTTGTTGGAATCCGGCCCGCCATTGCTTCTTCATAGTTCAAGGTTCATTGTTGTCTAGCAACATGATTTCCATGACAGGTTGCCGCATTCACTCGTGCGGAACGTGTCCTCGTGGACCTTCAAGTTCAGAAGTAACTTGATCCAAGTATCTTGATCATCATCAATGATTTCTCTTCAAGGTGTGGGCACTACAGAACGGTTTCTCGCTGCACCACTTTCCCGCTCGAGAGGTAGTACTTCATCGAAGTTCTACTTTCCTCCCACTTACTTCTTTCGAGAGAAACTCTTTCTAGAAAGCATCCGCTCTTGGCAACAAAGACTTTGCCTTCGGATCTTAAGTAGAAGGTATACCCGATAGCTTCCTTAGGGTATCCTATGAATACGCATTTTTCCGACTTGGGTTCGAGCTTTGTTGAAGTTTCTTGACATAAGCATCGATCCCCAAACTTTTAGAAACGATACTTAGGTTTCTTCCCAAACCATAATTCATACGGTGTCGCCTCAACGGATTTAGACGGTGCCCTATTTAAAGTGAATGTAGCTGTCTCTAGAGCGATCCCCAAAATGATAGCGTAAATCGGTAAGAGACATCATAGACCGCACTATATCCAATAGAGTGCGACATTGACGCTCGACACACCGCTTCACCGAGGTGTTCCAGCGCGTGAGTTGTGAAACGATTCCACATTTTCTTAAGTGTGAGCCAAATTGTGGACTTAAATATTCTCCTCCACGATCCGATCAGAGGAACTTTATCTTTCTCACACGCTGATTCTCCACCTCACTCTGAAATTCCTTGAATTTCAAAGGTCTCAGATTTGTGTTTCATTAAGTAGACATACCCATATCTACTTAAGTCATCAATGAGAGTGAGAACATAACGATATCCTCCGCGAGCCTCAACGCCATTGGACCGCACACATCGGTATGTATGATTTCCAACAAGTTGGTTGCTCGCCCATTGTTCCGAGAACGGAGTCTTGGTCATTTTGCCCAAGAGGCAAGGTTCGCACGTGTCAAACGATTCATAATCAAGAGACTCTAAAAGTCCATCAGATGGAGCTTCTTCATGCGCTTGACACCAATGTGACCAAGGCGGCAAGTACACAAGTATGTGGGACTATCGTTATCAACTTTACATCTTTTCGCATCCACACTATGAACATGTGTAACATTACGCCGAGATTCATTAAGAATAAACCATTGACCATCGGAGCATGACCATAAAACATATCTCTCATATAAATCGAACAACCATTATTCTCGGACTTAAATGAGTAGCCATCTCAGATCAAACGAGATCCAGATACAATGTTCATGCTCAAACTTGGCACTAAATAACAATTATTGAGGTTCAAAACTAATCCAGAGGTAAATGTAGAGGCAGCGGTCGACGGCGATCACATCGACTGAACCATTCCCGACGCCAAGATCGTCACCTCGCCCTTCGCCACCTCCGCTTATTCCGCAGCCTCGCCGTGAGTTACATATATGAGCAACGGCACCGTATCAAATACCCAGAGTTACTACGAGCAATCGGTAAGGTACACATCAATTACATGTATATCAAATATACCTTTGGTGTTGCCGCCTTCTTATCCGCTAAGTATTTGGGGCGCTCCGCTTCCAAAGGACCCTTCCCTTGCAATAAAAGCACTCACCTCGTGCTTGGGTCCATTCTTTGACTTCTTCCCAAGAACAGATTTACGGGCGCTGCAACATCCTTGCCGCCCTTCTTGAAGTTCTTCTTACCCTTGCCCTTCTTGAACTTAGTGGTCTTATTGACCATCAACACTTGATGTTCCTTTCTCGATTTCAGCCTCACGACTTTTAGCATCGAGAACACTTCAGAATGGTCTTTACCATCCTCGCATGTTGTAGTTCATCACAAAGCTCTTGAAGCTTGGTGGAGCGATCGAGGATTCTGCCAATGACCGCCTCATCCGAGGTTAATGTTCAATCGGGTCATACGAAGCGGCAACCTGCATATCTTCGTCAGATGTGCTCACCGACGTAACTGCTTTCTCCATCTTACAATCAGAGAACTTGTCGAGACATCATATCTCTCGACCCGCATGAGCTTGGAAAACTAGTTTCAGCTCTTCAACATCTCATATGCTCCGTGATGCTCAAAACGCTTTTGGAGCCCCGGTTCTAAGTCTGTAGAGCATGCCGCATCGAACGAGGGAGTAATCATCGAACGAGTCTGCCAGACGCTCAAATCGCCTTGCAGCCGCGGAGAACAGTGGATCACCTAACGGTGCTTCTAGGACATATTGCTTTGGCAGCTATGAGGATGATCTCGTGTTCCGACCCAAATTCAGATAGTTGCTGCCATCATCTTTCAAATTTTGGTTTTCTAGGAACGCTGAAGTTCATGTTGACATTAGCGCTGGCCATTGATCTACAAGACATATTTGCAAAGGTTTTAGACTAAGTTCATGATAATAAAGTTCTAATCAAAATTATGAACTCCCACTTAGATTAGACATCCTCTAGTCATCTAAGTGTTACACGATCCGAGTCGACCAGCCCGTGTCCGATCATCACGTGAGACGGACTAGTCATCATCGGTGAACATCTTCATGTTGATCGATCTTCCATACGACTCGTGTTCGACCTTTTCGCCTCCGTGTTCCGAGGCCATGTCCGCACATGCTAGGCTCGCAAGTTAACCCTAAGTGTTTTCGCTGTAAATCTGTTTTACACCCGCTGTATGTGAACGTAAGGATCCATCACACCCATCATCACGTGGTGCTTAGAAACGCATTTAACAGAAGTAACGGTGCACGCTAGGGGAGAACACTTTGAAATTTTTATAAGGATCATCTTATTTACTACCGCCGCCCTAAGTAAACAAGATGTAAAAACATAATAAACATCACATGCAATTATATATAGTTGTGACATGATATGGCCAATATCATCAAGCTCCATTGATCTCCATCTTCGGGCTCCATGATCACCTTGTCACCGGCTTGACACCATGATCTCCATCATCATGATCTCCATCATCGTGTCTTCATGAAGTTGTCACGCTAACGACTACTTCTACTTCTATGACTAACGCTTAGTAATGAAGTAAAGTAGTTTACATGGCGCTCTTCAATGACACGCAGGTCATACAAAAATAAAGACAACTCCTATGGTTCTCGCCGTTGTCATACTCATCGACATGCAAGTCGTGAATCCTATTACAAGAACATGATCTCATACATCACAATTCAACATTCATCACAACTTCCGCCATATCACATCACATGATCAATCGCGCAAAACAAGTTAGACGCCCTCTAGTTGTTGTTGCATCTTTACGTGGCTGCGATTGGGTTCTAGCAAGAACGCTTTCTTACTCTACTTAATCACCACAACGTGATTTTGTCAACTTCTATTTACCCTTCATAAGGGCCCTGTTCATCGATTCCGCCCAACTAAAGTGGGAGAGACAGACACCCGCCAGCCACCTTATGCAACTAGTGCATGTCACCGGTGGAACCGGTCTCACGAAGCGCACGTAAGGTTGGTCCGGCCGCCTCATCCCACAATACCGCTGAGCAAGAAAAGACTAGTAGAGGCAAGTAAGATGACAAGATCAACGCCCACAACAAATTTGTGTTCTACTCTGCAATAGAGAACTACGACAGACCTAGCTCATGATGCCATCGTTGGGGAACGCTATGTAAAATTAAAATTTTTCCCACGGTTTCACCAAGATCCATCTATGAGTTCATCTAAGCAACGAGTAACGGAGAGAGTTTGCATCTACATACCACTTGTAGATCGCAAGGCGGAAGCTTGTTTGGTGATGATGGAGTCGACTAACGTGATTCAGATCACCGATGCCAAGTGTCTGAACGGACAGCACTCCGCTGCTCAACACACGACGGGACGAGCGACGCCTCCTCCTTCTTGATCCAGCAAGGGGAAGGAGAGGTTGAGGAAGACAGACCACCGGCAAAGACGACGGGCAGGATGGTGGTGAAGCAAGATCTCGGCTGTGGCTTCACGAGCTCTACGGAGGAGGAGATGTGTGGGAGGGAGGGCTGCGCCTTGGGATGTGTGTCCAGCAGCCCCTCCCTCCCCCTTTATATAGGCCCCTGTAGGGTGGCTGCCTCAGAGATCCAATCTCAAGGGGGCGGCCATAAGGGGAGTGCCCCTGCCAGGGGCGCTTCACCCCTAGGGTTTCAACCCTAGGCGCAGGGTGGGCCTAGGGGCACCAGCCCCTCGGGCTGGTTCCTTCCCTCGGCCCATGGGGCCCTCCGGATAGGTGGCCCCACCTGTGACCTCGACCTTCCTGGGTCCCTGATTTTGCCGAACCCTCAAACTTTCCCGATGGTCAAACACCACTTCCTATATATTATTCTTTACCTCCGACCTTCCGAACTCCTCGTGACGTCCGGATCTCATCCGGACTCAACAACATTCGTATTCACATACTAGTCTT
>JAHHZJ010001488.1:0-44219 GCA_021437245.1 Aegilops speltoides | reverse complement strand
CTAAGGTTACGGCAAATCAAGTTCTTCATCCATAGTAGGGTAAGGGGTCAAATGGTGGTACATATGGGGTTTCAACATATTTTGCTAAGTTGTACATCTTAAAGATAGCAAGCATTTCATTCCTCCACGAGTTATAGGACACTCCATCAAGAATAGGCACTCTATGACTAACACTCCCAAACGTAGACACGCCCATCTTCCTCCAATGGTGTGCAAACCAAAGCAATGGAGACCAATGCTCGATACCAATTGTAGGATCGTGAAGGCAAGAGTGTCTAGAGGGGGTGATTAGACAACCTCGACAAGATAAAAGTTTATGCCTTTTGATTAACATAAGTTCTTGGTAAGTTCATAATGAAGACCAAGTCAAGCATCATGCATACAAGTCGAGCAACATACTAAACATGCAATTCTAGAGTATAGGGCAGCGGAAAGTAAATTGCACTAATAGTAAGGAGAGATTGTGAAGAGCAAACGCAATTTGGAGACACGGAGATTTTTCTCGTGGTTCCGATAGGTGGTGCTATCGCCAATCCACGCTGATGGAGACTTCAACCCACTGAGGGTAACGGCTGCGAGAGTCCACGGAGGGCTCCACCCACTAAGGGTCCACGGAAGAAGCAACCTTGTCTATGCCATCATGGCCTACGCCCACGGAGGACTAGCCTTACTCGGGTAGATCTTCACGAAGTAGGCGATCTCCTTGCCCTTACAAACTTCTTGGTTCAACTCCACATCTTGACGGAGGCTCCAAGCTTACACCCAACTAATCTAGGAGGCACCACCTCCAAAAGGTAATAGATGGTGTTGGTGATGATGAACTCTTGCTCTTGTGCTTCAAATGACATCTCCCCAACACTCAACTCTCCTCACCGATTTGGCTGTGGTGGAGGAAGGATTGAGTGGAAAGCAACTTGGGAAGGCTAGAAATCAAGTTCCATATGGTGAGTGGAGCAACTTGATCTCAACACAAGGGTAGGTAGTTTTCTTCGTAAATGTAAGGTAGGAGTGGTAGTTCTTTCTCGATGGCTCTTCCACGTAATGAAGAGGAGGTGGAGGGTATTTATAGCTCCACACAAAATCCAACTGCTACACACATTTGACCAATCTCTACGACCGAAGTTGACAACTCGTGAGACCGAAAGTTCAAATCTTGTGAACGCTGGGATTTTTGTGGACCGAAAATACAATCTCTAAGTAGTCCGATTCTTCCAAAGTCTAGGGTTTGCCAATCTCGTGGGACTGATTTTCTCATCTCGGTGACACCGATTTGAGTACGTATGTTACGTGTTTATAACACCAATTTCGTATGACCGAGTTTGGAATCGGAAAATCCGAGAATCTTAGGGTTTGGCTATACGGCCGAGGTGGTTCATCTCGTGTGATTGGGTTTGGAATCGGGGACCGAGATTACTTATGGGTTTATGTTGGAGTGAGAGATTGTCGATAGTTTGAGAGATAAATCACTAAGCACTTTGAGCAACCAGATCATCATCATAACCTCATCCCTTTAATAGTATTGGCTTTCCTATGGACTCAATGTGATCTTGGATCACTAAAACAAAAATGGAGTCTTGAGCTTTTGCCAATCCTTTCCTTAGCATCCTAGGGGTTCACCTCTTCATCCTTTTGCCATGCCGAGTGATTGACTTTCCGAAACATACTTGATAAAAGCATTAGTCCAACCACAACTTATGTTGTCATTAATTACCAAAACCACCTAGGGAGCAAATGTGCTTTCAGCCCCTTGAACTTTTCGGTTTGTCACCGGGCGACTCGCCCGGCGTGACGCTTTTGCCGCCGCCTGGCCGGCTCACTGGTGGCGGACGATTTCCTGGCAAGGGCGCTGCCTTCAGCTGGGCCGCGAAGGTGGCCGAGGGCCCGGCCGCTGTCGCTTCCTTCCCGCCGCCTTTGACGCCGGGTTTCCAATGCCGCCTCAAGTCGGGTCGCCAACATCGCCCTCCGCTGCTCTCGGGACGAGTCGCTGGGCTCGTGATGGTGCCGCTGCGGCTCCATGAGGGGCTCGCCTGTAAGAGACCAACAAGAATTAGAAGCCGGAGTCGGCCGCAAAGAAGACACAACTACATAAAAATGCGACTTACCACTGGAGGGGGTTGTCGCGCGAGTACGGCTCCTGCCAAATCGCCACCCTTCGTGAACTCGCAAGGCGCTGATGTGGTTCACCAAGCTCACACCACCAAGGGGCATCTCCTTGGTGCACATCCGACTCGGGCGGGCGGCCATCCGACAGATTAGGTGGGGCCAGCCTTGAAGCGGGAGGACTCGGCGCGCCACAAAGGCAGCCAGAAGGTCGGATCCGACGAGGCCTCCGATCAAGCAGACTCGTGAGTCGCGCCACGGGCAAGCGGCTCCGGAGGAGTCAAGAACTTGGACCGTGAGACTAACCGGGAGCCTCCCAGCTTAGGGGGCCGGGTTGAAGGGCGGCAGGTCACCCTACCACCGCCGGTGGAGAGGTTCTTCACGAGAAGTAGGAGCCCACATCTTCACCGACTTTATCACGAGATGGGAGGAAAGGGGTTGTCGGCTGGCCGTCAGGCGCCGCACCGCGATGTAGGTGCCGATCGAGCCGGGCGTGCCGGGTGGCTTATGCACTAAGCTTCGACGAGAGAATTCTCCCACAACTCGAGGGTGGGGAGAACGCTGAGGAAACCTTCGCACAGAGTGGCGAAGGCGGAAAGCAGCACCACCGCATTTGGAGTGAGGTGGTGTGGTTGGAGGTCAGGAACTCTGTGAACGAGCGAAGAACCCGCCACGGGCAGCCCTGTGTCACAGATGAAGTGCGAGCGAAGACAACCCGCCGCCTCCTCCGCGCTGGGCCTGGTCTTCCCACCGGGCTGGGCGGTGCGCACGAGGTCCGTGACTGGAAGACGGCGGGTCCGCGGAGGAACTCAATATGTTCTGCCCCACATCCAACCGCCCCACACACCGGAAGGCAGCGCGGGGCCGCAAGCGAGGAAGAGCTCATCGCTGGTGTGAGGTGCTCTTGCTCGCGGCAGAGGAAGAAGAGAAGGCAGAGAGTAGGGGAGAGATGCGCAGACGGTGCCGCCCCGCCTCTCATTTACTTATAGCCCCGGCTGGCCGGAGCTAAGGGGCGGGCGGGATTAATCGCAAGACGAAGCCCCACGCCGCCCCTACGATGCATTCTATGAAGTTATCAAGGCAGAACGACGGGGAAGCTAACCGCCGCCGACCGCAGCGGATTCGTTCGGATGCCGAGGCGCGGTAGTGGCGGGCCCCGCCTGACGGCCCATCCCGTCGCGCGCGTGGGAGAGCAGACTATCCTCTCCACATGGCACCACGTGATAGGACCGCCTCAATGGCAGCAGGGAAGCGTATCCGATATGCCGCCCGATTTCCCGCCGCAACTTACAAACAGCGGCCCCTCGATGAACAGAGTCCGACTTTGGCGAGTCGGCCAAAATGAAGACGACGGCCGGTCTCGTAGTCCAAGACGGAAAGTTTGAAACAGTTGAAGCCCCACGAGGCAACGTCCGCAGGGCTCCACCAGCTTCGGGGACTACTGTCGGAGTAATGGGCCACGGGTAGGTTGACCCGGGACCCTTGATCTTTCAAGACATCGGGGCAGGCCACGCCCCTTCAGCCGAGTCCCAGCTGGCGACCTCCAGAGAGGCCGAGTCCCAGCTGGCGATCTCCAGAGAAGCCAACTCCCTGATGACGACTCCAAGGCAAGCCGACTCCAAGGCAAGCCGACTCCAAGCTGGCGACCTCCAGAGAGGCCGACTATGGGAGTCACCGCGACGCCCACGGCCCGGCGCGGCACGGTCACAACATGGCCGCCCCTCCCCGCCACGAGGGCTGGTATGGCTACAATGAGTCAGACACCGAAGATCTACGGCGAGGTGCGGGCATGCACCATGCTCGCCTCGACTCAGCCACAAGACGCGACGACCGTGCCCATGACGCCACCAGACAGCCCGAGGATCATGGGCCGCTGGCAGGGGATCAAGGCGCCGAGCGCCAAGAAGGCCTCAGGGAGTCGGCCCCGGTCGGCCGCCTCCCTCCGTGGTCCCACAAGCCATTAACCAGATTGATGGGAGGGCGATGGATCGCCTCGACAGACGGCAAGACTATTGCCACGACCACGACTAAGCTCAAGCGCCATTAGGAGCGCCAGATAGTGTCGGGTCGTCTGTGGGGCCCACTCAGTGGCGGCCCCTGTAAGCCAAGGGAGAACGGCGTGAGAGATGACGGTCGGGGCCCGCCTCACTGGATTACATTGTACTCTGTGGGTAGGCCTATATAAACCCCCCGGGGGCACCCATGCAAAGGGTTCGGACCTTGATAGCGATAGAACACATAGCTTAGGAAAGAGAGAACTGGCCTTGCTCTCTCCTGCCTCCCGATACAGCTCCAGGAGCACCATTGTAGTCACCCTGCTTTAGTGACCATGCGGAGACCCCGCAGAGCAGCAGTAGGGGTGTTATCTCCCGAGAGCCCCGGTTGGGTAAGATTCACCGCCAGGCATGTTCACGCCTTTATCCTGCTTCTGTGCACCGCGACGCTCTACTCGCCCCACCATGATAAGCCATCCTTTGGCATATGTCGCCCCCAACCCCCGACAGGGGGCGCCGCCCCTCTCCTTGTCCTACTCGGACTAGGGGGAAGGGGCGCGGCTGAAGGAAATATGCCCTAGAGGCAATAATAAAGTTATTATTTATTTCCTCGTATCTTGATAAATGTTTATTATTCATGCTAGAATTTTATTACCCGGAAACATGATTCATGTGTGAATACATAGACAAACATAATGTCACTAGTGTGCCTCTACTTGACTAGCTCATTAATCAAAGATGGTTATGTGTCCTAACCATAGACATGTGTTGTCATTTGATTAACAGGATCACATCATTAGGAGAATGATGTGATTGACTTGACCCATTCCGTTAGCCTAGCACTTGATCGTTTAGTATGTTGCTATTGCTTTCTTCATGACTTATACAAAGTTCCTACAACTATGAGATTATGCAACTCCCGTTTACCGGAGGAACACTTTGTGTGCTACCAAACGTCACAACGCAACTGGGTGATTATAAAGGAGCTCTACAGGTGTCTCCTGAAGGAAATATGCCCTAGAGGCAATAATAAAGTTATTATTGATTTCCTTATTTCATGATAAATGTTTATTATTCATGCTAGAATTGTATTAACCGGAAACATAATACATGTGTGAATACATAGACAAACATAGTGTCACTAGTATGCCTCTACTTAACTAGCTTTTTGATCAAAGATGGTTATGTTTCCTAACCATAGACATATGTTGTCATTTGATTAATGGGATCACATCATTAGGAGAATGATGTGATTGACATGACCCATTCCGTTAGCCTAGCACTTGATCGTTTAGTATGTTGCTATTGCTTTCTTCATGACTTATACATGTTCCTCGTAACTATGAGATTATGCAACTCCTGCTTATCGGAGGAACACTTTGGTTACTACCAAACGTCACAACGAATCGGGTGATTATAAAGGAGTACTACAGTGTCTCTCAAGGTACATGTTGAGTTGGCGATTTCGAGATTAGGTTTTGTTATCCGATCGTCGGAGAGGTATCTCTGGCTTCTCGGTAATGCACATCATTATAAGCCTTTGTAAGCAATGTAACCAATGAGTTGGTTACAGTGATGATGCATTACGTAACGAGTAAAGAGACTTGCCGGTAACGAGATTGAACTAGGTATTGATACGGACGATCGAATCTCGCAAGTAACATACCGATGACAAAGGAACAACGATGTTGTTATGCGGTTCGACCGATAAAGATCTTCAGAGAATATGTAGGAGCCAATATGGAAATCCAGGTTCCACTATTGGTTATTGACCACTAATAGTTCTAGGTCATGTCTATATAGTTCTCTAACCCGTAGGGTTCGCACACTTAAGGTTTCATGATGCTTATATTATGAGTTTATGAGTTTTGATGTACCAAGGAGTTTGGAGTCCCTGATGACATCGGGACATGACGAGGAGTCTCAAATGGTCGAGATGTAAATATCGATATATTGACGACTATATTCGAGTTCGAAAGGTTCCGAGTGATTCGGTATTTATCTGAGTACCGGAGAGTTACAGAATTCGCCGGGAGAAGTATTGAGCCTTATTGGGCCATACGAAAGAGAGAGGGGTGCTTAGGGCAGGCTGCAAGGCTTCTATGGCCTAGTCCGAATTGACTAGGGGAGGGTCCGCACTCCTCCTTCCTTCCCTTCTATCTTCCCCTTCCTTGTCTCCTACTCCTAATACATGGAAGGACTCCTAGTTAGACTAGAAAGGGGAATCCTACTCCCTGGGAGTAGGACTCCCTAGGCCGCGCTTATAGAAGAGGGCCGCCCTCCCTCCTCCACTCCTTTATATACGGGGTAGGGGGCACCCCATAGACACACAAGTTGATCTACTTGATCGCTCTTAGCTGCAGTGCGGTGCCCCCTCCACCATATTCCACCTCGGTCATATCATCGCGAGTTTAGGCAAAGCCCGCGCTGGTAGAACATCATCATCGCCACCACGCCGTCAGGCCGACGGAACTCATCTCCGAGCTTCACGGATCGGAGGCCGTAGATCGCCATCGTTGAACGGTGCAGAACTCGGAGGCCCCGTGACGCTCGGTGCTTGATTGGTCGGGTCGTGAAGACGACGACTACATCAACAACTAAGCAGTTAACGCCCGCCACGGTCTCACGAGGGTACGTGGACTAACACTCTCTCTCTCTGCTATGCCATCACCATGATCTTGCGTGTGTAGGAATTTTTAAAATTACTATGTTCCCCAACAAAGGGTATCTCGAGCCTAGGTTTTATGCGTTGATTTTATATGCACGAGTAGAACACAAGTGAGTTGTGGGTGATATAAGTCATACCGCTTACCAAAGCATGTCATACTTTGGTTCGGGCGGTATTGTGAGATGAAGCGCCCGACCGACATTACGCTGCATTTTACGCGAGACCGGTTTCACCGCTACGGCACTCGCTGCTTAAAGGTGGTGGCGGGTGTCTGCTCTCTCACTTTAGCTGAATCGAGGCATACGCCCGTCCTTGGCGAAGGTTAAAATAGCACCAACTTGACGAACTATCGCTGTGGTTTTGATGCGAGGTAAGAACGGTTCTTGCTAAGCCCATAGGAGCCACGAAACTTGCAACAACAAAGTAGAGGACGCCTAACTTGTTTTTGCAGGCATGTTGTGATGTGATATGGACAAGACGTGATGCTATATTTTATTGTATGAGATGATCATGTTTTGTAACCAAAGTTATCGGCAATCGGCAGAGCCATATGGTTGTCACTTTATTGTATGAAATGCAACGCTCTGTAATTGCTTTTACTTTATCACTAAGCGTAGCGATAGTCGAGAAGCAACAGATGGCGAAACGACAACGATGCTACGATGGAGATCAAGGTGTCGCTACGGTGACGATGGTGATCACGATGGTGCTTCGAGATGGAGATCACAAGCACAAGATGATGATGGACATATCATATCACTTATATTGATTGCATGTGATGTTTATCCTTTATTCATCTTATCTTGCTTTGATTGACGGTAGCATTTTAATATGATCTCTCACTAAAATTATCAAGAAGTGTTCTCCCGAGTATGCACCGCTGCAAAGTTCGTCGTGCCTGCATACCCACGTGATGATCGGTGTGATTGTAACGCCTTGATTCGCATGCGCCAGTGTCCGTCAGCTTATTCGCCATGTTGCCATGTCATTTGCTTCATGCGGTTGCACTTTGCCATGTCATCATATGCATTTCATATCATTTCATCATGTGCATCTCATTTTGCATACGCTGCTCATCTCATGCATCCGAGCATTTTCCCTGTCATGTCTGCTTTTGCAATCCGCACTCCTATCTCACCCGGCGCCCCTTCTTGTCTCTTTTCGTGCAGGTGTTAAACTTTCTCGAATAGCCCGAGGTTTGCCAAGAGGCCTTGGTATAGCACCGTAGATCACCTGTCAAGTTTCGTGGCTATTTGGAGGTCGCTTGATACTCCAATGCTAACCGCAGCAGCTCAAACCCCTTCTTTGTGCAGCCCAACACCCTTCCAAAGTGGCTCAAACCCATCCAAACCCCTCCATGCTCTCGGTCGCTCGATCACGATCACAAGGGTCAAAATCGCCCTCATTTGGACTCTCCTAGCTCCTCTACCTATAAATATGCCCCCCTTCCATTTTTCATGGATGAAAACCCTAGCCTCTTCCCCACACACCGGACATGTCCGGACCGACCGACACGCCGCCCCACCGCTGCCTCCATCGTAAGGGCCCGCGAGCCCAGATCCGCCTGCTGGGCCCGAGCCTTGCCTGCCGCTGCGGATCCTCGCCCGCGCCGAGGCCGCCTGGTAGCGCCACTGCCCTCGCAGCCTGGCCACCGCCTCAAGACGGGTTCACGCCTGCCGCTGCCTGCTGCTGCCTGCCGAGCCGCCTCTGGCCACACCTCCTGCCCGCCTGCTCCGCCTGCTGCTGCTGCCACTGTGGAGCCGCGAGCTGCTACGCCTGCCACCACAAGACTGCCCGGGCCGGGACTGACCTCGGCCTCCACCACACCCGGCTGCCTCACACACACCCTTAGCTAGTTCTTGCATTAGAGTGTTGCATCATGTCTATTTTTTTCAACAGAAATCTGAAATGGGAATGACAGAACCCCCACCCCCTCTCAAACAAACTAGGGTTTACTAAAATATTTTCGATGAACTCGAATGCTCCTTCTAAAATGTCCATCATTTTTGTCTTGGTTCGTAACCTCTCGCCAAAAGTGTTGCACAATTTCCTAGGTCATCCTAAGGTCTTTGAATTAAATCATAAGTATTTGAATTTGGGCATTTAAAATTATATAGAATATTTCAAATGTCCAAATATTCCCAATCTAAATGTTTCATGTTGGAAATATTCCAACAATGGACCAGAGTAGTTTGGTGAATTTTAGAACCTTTAGGTATTTTTAATAATTCAACAAAGTTGCGTAAGAATTCAATAAAGAAAACAAAAGAAAACTTACTCGGCGCCACCACCGCCCACCAGCCAGCCCACTTGCCGCCCAGCCCGGCCATCACACAAAAGCTGCTTGCTTGCCAGCAGTAGCCAAGGTGCTCGGCGGCAAGACTGCAGCTCGCCACGCAGTCAGACGCCGCCTCGCTTCTCTCGCCGCTTCGCTTTTGACGAGCTCCACGTCGCGCCGGACCTCCTGACATCTCCATTCGCCTCAGCCTCCCTCCTCGCGCCCCACGCCATGGCCGACGCCACTGCCGCCAAGACCGCCAGAGTCCGCCTCCGCTGCCTCCACGCCACCATCGGTCCAGAAGCTCGCCGCCCTTCTACTCCTTCGAGCTAGCCGAGCCCCGAAGGCCACAGGCCTCAAGCCGCCGCACCAACCCGCCTCAACCGCCATCGCCGAGATCCTCTTCGCTGCCGCCACCAAGATCAGCTCGTCTCCCCGACCCCGCCGTCTGCTCCGCCGAGACCGCCGTGAGCTGGGCTATTTCTCCTTTCTTTCTCGCCAGGCACCACAACAGCACATGAAGCTCACCAAGACGCGCTGTCATGACCTCGCCGCCGACGCGTTCCCGCCATCCTCCGCCATCTCACTATGTCCATCGTGACTCACCACGCCGTGATGGGGCTAACTGCACTCCCGCACTCATCAAGACACCCCAGCCCGAGTTCGCTCACCAACTCCGGTGGCCGCCAAAGTCGCCGGGCGCCAACTCCGCCACCTCGACCCCAACGGATTCCGCCAAGAGCCGCGGCTCGCCCTCACCACACCGATGGCCTCCGCGACCCATTTGGTGGCCGAACGCTAAAACCACTTCCGCCATCATGCTGGGTTTCGCCAAGGCTAAACGCCGCTGGGTTTGACTCGACTTTGACCACGTGGGCCTGTGTCGACTTCGGGTCTATGACATGGGCCCCTCTCGCTAACTAAATCAATTTAGGTAAAACTTAATTTAATTAGTTTAATTACCCATCGACATGCGGGACCCACCGTCAGTTTGACCTGACCAGCCTGTTGACCACCGACGCTATCCTGACGTAATGTCGACGCAGAATTAAATTATCGGAATTATTTTTATACAGAAATTCCGTAAAATGTTTCAAACTTCAAAATTCATATAAAATCAACCGTAGCTCCAAATGAAACAAATTATATATGAAAATGATCAGAAAAATCCAATCTTTCCATCTGTACTGGTTTCATGCATGTTTACAGAAGCTAACCTGCTGTTTTACACAGAACAAGATATAACACTTAAATGGCAACTTATGAGTTTGAACTTTGAACCATTGGTTCAAATTAGCTCAAACCCATCTGTTTTAGTTGCATTAGCCCAATGCACTCATTTTGCCATGTCTCATTGCATGCATCATATTGTTGCATCTTGTTTGGTAATGTTGTGTATCGGTGTTTCTCATGCGTGTTCTCGCCTCGAGGAGTACCGTGATAACCCCGACGAAGAGCAATACCTGCACACCGACCTCGCAGTGCAAGCAACCAACCATTTGATCATACCGATAAAATCCCATGTTCTTGCTCCTGCTTCTTTTATCGCATTAAGACAACGCGATTCAAACCTGCTGTGTGTCATGGTAGTTGAACCCATTTCCTCTCTGCATGACCTGCCATTGCCACAAGAATTAGATGAAACCCACTAGCATGTGTAGGAGTTGATTGAGCCATATGATTGTGTTGTTCCTACCTTGCTATGCCTCGCTATGCTTAGAGTCGGTCGTCCGGTTCATCCGGGTGATGGCTAGAGTGAAATGATCGAGTCGGTATGAGAGTAAGGTGTTGAACACGATTTGGTAAAGGTATCGATGAGAGGCCATGTAGGAGTACATGGTGGGTTGTTTCATTGAGACCGCCCTGCTAATCGAGATCTCAGATGTGTGATTTAAGATTCAGCTACTACCATGCATTGGGCCCAAACCAATGGACCTCTCGCTTCTTATTCACCCTAGTCTTCTCGTCCAGAGTTGCAAGTAGTTTCGTGTTTGTAGCTCATCGGAGGCCATGGACAGCGCTGACCGTAGGGGTGGGCTGTGATGCGTAGGTACGCGGTCGGGTGTACCGGATGCCCGCTTGGTATCTCGAAACCCTGCTCACATCGCTTGGGGCTGTGAGCGAGACTTCGCCGAACTCCTCATAGATGGAACCCAAATAGGCGATAAACCCGACTAGAGACTTAGGTGTTCAGGTAGGTCGTGGCCGACACCCACGCTGGGCTTCCGCTGAAGGTTGCCGAGTACATGTCGTAAACGGCGATAAGTGGTGAGAGCGTATGAAGAAGTACACCCCGCAGGTTAACATCATCTATTCGAATAGCCGCCATTCGCTGTAAAGGACTACTTGGTCGCTTATACAGCCTATAGACAAGTAAATGGATACTACTAAAACCCTCAAGATAAGCGTGAGTGCCGAGGATGGCTCTTCCGTGAGGAAGACGGAGGTGGATCCTGTGGTGTATTGAAGTGATGAGTAGTGGACTCGAAAAGCAAAACTATTTCAAGTTGGTGTCTCAGAGGATAGCTTAGCCATGAGTCAAAGCTGGCTTGTCGCAATAACCCCACCAACCCTTCTTGATAATATGCATGTATGTAGGGTCTGATAAGTCTTGCTGAGTACCTTTGTACTCATGTTGCTTTAATTTACATTTTTCAAGATGCCACAAACCCTTCCGACGGGTTCTTCATAGACGCTGACATCGATGAGTAGACTAAGGCCCGTGGTGATCCCGAGCAAGTGAAGGACCATGTAGTATAGCTAGGCTTACCCAAGCCTCTTTTTATTTTACTAGTTGTCTCAGACTGCACAAAACACTTCCGCTGTTGGCTTGTATGCTTGTATGACTTGAATGTGGGTCGTGAGACCTGCATTTGTGTGTAAGATATGTATGGCTCTCTCGAGCCTTTAAATAAAGTACTTGTGTCGAGAGTCATGTTGTGATGCCTTGTTGTATTTGCACATATCGAGCATATTGTGTATGATTGAAATGCTTGGTATGTGTGGGATCCGACTATCTAGTTGTTTATCTTTAGTAGCCTCTCTTACCGAAATGTCTCCTAGTGTCTCCATCGAGCCATGGTAGCTTGCTACCGCCCCTAACACTTAGGCTGGCCGGCATGTGTCCTTCTTCGCTCTCGTGGTCCGTCTCACGGGAAATGTCACGCATTGAGTACCGGAGTCCTCGTTAGCCCGCCATGTTCCTTGCCATCGAGTCCTCGCTAGCCTGCTACAGCCCGAACTTACACGCTGATGACCGACACGCTCGATGCGTCGGGTCATGGATGCCTCGTCCTCGTAAGTCTGTGCACTTTGGGTTTACGACTAGCCATGTCACCGGCCCTTTTCATATGGATGCTAGCGACACTATCATATACGCAGCCAAAAGGCTAAACGGTCCCGGCTAAGGTAAGGCGACACCTGCTGGGATACCGTATGTGAGGCCGCAAAGTGATATGATGTGTTACGTGCTAGATCGATGTGACATTGAGTCGGGTCCCGATAATGCTGCATCGAGCCGGACCGCTCAGAGGTTCTCCAAGCCAAACCGGTCGATGTTGAGTCTAGAAATGCTTTAGTTATATGTAGGGGAATTGATTGTGGGATGATACGTGAAGGCTCTTTTTTACCTTTACCTCATGACATTCTCGATCCGAGTCACCCATTCTTCCACCGGGGTTTAAGGATTAGGATCTCTTCTTTCTATTAGGTTCACGTGTTACTAATCAAGAGTACCTTATAGGTTTGATGGTTACAAGCCCGGTTCAGTTTTACTACCCTCGTTATGTTACTAAATTGGACCCGTAACCTTGATATGATATTGTTGAGTGGCTATGCAATTTTTGTAAAATGTCTCAAATCCTTTTGAGCATTTACAATAAGTTATGTCGTCCAAATTCGCCGTAAATTCTAATGTCTTTGCATTGTGGTTATAAGCTCCAGATGGCCACTGTGACCAAAATCAAGTGGTTCGTCTCGACCAGATGCATTGGTGTGACCGGTCATACAGCCATGCTAGTTCGGGTTATGATCGGCGGGTTACCGCTGGTATCCCGAATACACAATGAAGAGCAAGATCGAGACTTTAATCAAAGCCAGATTCTCGCACCGCCGATATTTCCTCTTATCCTCGGTTCCACCAAGGCCCTTCACCGCTCCTATGGGCTTGGTGTTACTATTGACATGGCGTGCAAGATGCTGCTTATTCTATGATGACCATCATGCGAGTCAGACTGCTCGCCCGCAACACCGACTTCCCAGATATGCCGGTTCACTTCGGGCGCTTGGTTATCTCCGGCTATCTATGCCGATTCCAACAGAGGACTCACTAACCCGCACCACCGCCGAAGTTGCCGAGGACAAGGACCGAGAGAGTCGGGCCTTGAGGATGGAGTTTTCAACGCCTGCGGCCGATCATCGGGCCACTTTGACACGCTTTGCACCGGCCGCTCAAGCCGGATATATGGATATGAGAGACCAGATCCTCGTTAGATCTGCTCACGACATGATGGATTGGCGTGATGTGGGGGCATCACCCCACCTCGTGGTCCCCGCAGCCACCGCTCGCTGGTCCAAGACCTCACCTTGCCCTTATGGTCCACAGTGCCCCAGACCGCCTGCTTCCTGACGATCACGCTGAACTTCCTGTGTTATGGAGGAGACTTCTATGAGAACTACTACGAGACGCCTCGAGTTAGTAGTAGTCCCACTAGTATTGTAATAGTTGTATTTCCACCGCCCCTCGCGACTCGTGGAATATGACTTAGTGTGTACTAATTCCGAGGTGTAAGAAAAATAATGTATAGGATCTTGGTATGCCTCCCGACGAGATGTAATCTTCCTTTCACGGTAGTAGTACTTCGCTTGGTCTTGTACTAAACTTTGTATGGTGTGTATGACGATGGAATAAAGAAGCAGTTTCAGATTCACCATGTCATACGGATGATCATCTTGCATTCCGAAGTTATCCATTACATTCTACATTTCGATGTCGTAATCTTGCCATCCTCGACTAAATCCTTGTCTTGTTTTTCCTAGGATGGTTAACACCAAGAATAACCCTCGCCCGCCAGAGCAGGCCAAGGTAGCAGAGTTGGAGAAGCAACCTGCCTCACCCTCCTTCTCTCGCCGGGTTATGATGGAGGCCGAGAGAAACAAACGGAGACCAACCGCTTGTCGGAGCGCATCGTAATGTAACACAGCCCATCATCGAGAAATAATTTGGTGTCGCCGCTGACTTTACCAAGTTACACCCACGCATCTTTCCACCACTCCGCCGAGCCTCTCGACGCCGATGATCGCTTCGCAAAGATTACTCACAAGCTGCGCTCAGACCGTAGCCGAGGTCGATAAGGTCACCTTCGCTGCATATCATCTTGAAGGCCCCGCCACCGTGGGAGAATTATATGGCTATGCACCCAGCTGGCCATGTCACTACTTGGGCAGAATTCAGCGAGGCTTTCCGTGAACATCACATTCCGGAGGGTCTCATGGATCGTGAACGTGAGGAGTTCTCGCAGCTTTCACCCAAGGTCGCTCTCCGTGGACGCCACAAGAGAGAGTTTGGTAACTCGCACGCTATGCAATCAAGAGGTTTCCATCGACGCCAAGAAACAGGCAAGGTTCCGCAGGGACTTAGCCCCAACTTCGCCGAGATCTCCGCTCGCATGAGTGCACCTCTTCCGTAAGCTTGTTAACAAAGCCATCGCGCCAAACCGGTCGACTGATTTCAAGCAACACGCAAGCATGGTCGTGATATGGGTTCTCATCCGTGCCGACCACGAGTAGCGCCGTGTGGGTGCCTAATACCGCCTCGCCACCCAGATTCACACCGAGGCCATCCTTTCAGCGCCGTCTGGCTTCAAAGAAGATGCACCAGCTAAGCCCTATGGTGGGCCAACCAACAATGCTCCTCACGCGCCAACCCCGCGACGTGCTTCAAATGTGGGAGTCAGCCACTACATGCGCGATTGTCCTCGCACCAACCCCAACCAGCCGCAAAAGTTGCCGCCGTGGCAAGCCAGCAGAAAGGTGTTCTATGCTGCCGCCACCACTTCACGTGGCCATGTTAATTGTGTCTCACCGAGGAGGCCCAAGAGGATCCCAACGCCGTGCTCGGCACGCTTCTTGTTAATTGCCACCCGATCCGCTCTTTTCGACATCGAGCATCTCATTCATTCATATCCGAAAACTATGCTCGCTTGCATAACATCGCATTCTCGTGACATGCCTTCCACCATGGAAATTTCTACTCCGGTTCTAGATGGCAAACCTCTAGAGTAAGCCATGGAAATGAAATTCAGGTCGATGACTTGTTTTCCTTGCATCATTGATAGCTCTCAAATCTTCGGATATAAATATCATCTTGGGTATGGACCGGATGTCAGCCCATCATGCCAAAATTGATTGTTTCTCTAGGACTGCTCAACTTACGCACCCTCGAAAGATAGTCAATGTCTTGACCCAATATCCAAGCGCCAACTATATTCTCTTAATGCCACCCATTGCCGACTCTCAAGACGCCCCGTAGTCCGTGATTTTCCGGATGTCTTTCAGAAGAATTGCTGTGTGTTCCACCGACAAAGATGTTGAGTTCGTGATAGACCTCATTCCAGAACTGCCCCAATTTCTAGAAGACCCTATAAGATGGCACCCCAAGAACTAGCCGAACTTAAGAAACAACTCGATGAGTCCTTGAAAAGGGTTTCATCCGCCCTAGTTCATCTCTTGGCTTGCCCCCCCTCTTCACAAGAAGAAGGATGGTACGGACCGGATGGTTGTAGATTATCGACCGCCAACTTGGTCACAATTAAGAACAAGTATCCGCCTCTCGATCAACGATCCGTATGATCACCTCGCAGATCCTCGCCTTTCTAAGATGGATTTGAGGTTAGGCTACCATCAAATCAAAATCCAAACGGGACATTCCCAAACGGCCTTTGTTACTCGTTACGCCAATACGAGTACACCGCCATGTCCTTCGGTTTAACCAATGCTCCAGCCACTTTCTCCCTAAGCATGAACTCAATCTTCATGGAGTATCCGGATAAATTCGTCGGGTTTACCTCGATGATATACTCATCTACTCTAAGAACGAGGAAGAACATGCCTAACATCTAAGGCTAGTGTTGATGAAACTTCGAGAGCATCGCTTTTATGCCAAGTTTTCTAAATGCAATTTTGGCTGCCGTATGACCTATCTAGGACATGTAATTTCGGTAAAGGTATTGCTGCCAACCCCGAGCGAAGTTCAAGCCGCCCTTAATTGACTCCACCGAGTCGGTCAAGCAAGTTCGAGTTTCTTGGCTTAGCGAAGCTATTGTCGCCGCTTTGTCGAGAACTTCTCCAAAGTTGCTAAACCTCTAACCGAACTCCTCAAGAAGGATAAAAGTTCGAGTGGACTCCACAATGTGAGCACAGCTTCCAGTGAACCGAAAAGACGCTTAACTTCGCTTCCCGCATCGGGTACCACCAGATTTCTCCAAGGACTTTGTTATCTATTATGACGCCATGACAAGGGCTAGGCTGTATTCTCATGCAAGATCGACACGTAATTGCTTATGCTTCACGCCAATTACACCCACATGAGGAAAACTATCCTACTATGATCTAGAGCTTGCAATGTAGTCCATGCACTAAAAACCTCGGCGACATTACCTTCTTGGTAATCGCTATAAATCTACACCGATCACCAAAGTCCAAGTACATATTCACCCAACCAGATTTGAATCTCGTGCAAAGACGCTGGGTTGAGTTGATCACAGATTTCGACTTAGGGATAACTTATCCCCGTGAAAAGCCAACGCCATGGCTGATGCGCTAAGTCAGAATCTTATTGCAACAACCTAATGTTGCAACAAAGTCAACCACTTCTCCACGAGGAATTTCGAAGCTTAACCTTCACATTGTTCCTCGAGGGTTCCTTTCCACCTTGGTGGCGTAAACCTTCCCTTACGGATCGATCATCAAAGCCCAAAAGGTAGATCCGGAATTTCCCGCATCAAAAGAAACATCAAGAAAGGAGTTGCGGATTGTTTCTCCGCTGATGATCAAGGAGTCGATACTTCGAAACCGCCTAGTGGTTCCTAAAGTACTAAACCTGCGGCGATTGATCCTTAAAGAAGCTCATGAATCTCCTCTCACCATTCATCCCGATAGCACTAAAATGTATCAGGACCTACGCCAAAGGTTCTCGTGGACTAGGATGAAGAGAGACATTGCTCAATTTGTTGCTAATCGCGACGCTCTGCCGTCGGTAAAAGCAGAGCATCAACGGCCTCGCCGCACCCTTCAACCCTTAGCTATTCCTCGAATGGAAATGGGATAAAATCAAGATGGATTTCATCACCGGTTTTCCTGTGACCAAGAGAGGGAATAATGTTATCTTTGTTGTTATCGATCGCTTCCAAAGTAGCCCATTTCTTACCTGCTCGTGAGAGTATAACCGCCACCACCAGCAGACTTGTACATCTCCTAATAGTGTCTCTTCATGGTGTTCCTTTGAAATTAACTCGGATCGAGGAAGTCTTTACCTCTCGATTTTGGGAAAGTTTCAAAATGCTATGGGAACCCATCTTTCCTTTAGCACCGCCACCTCAATCAAGTGGTCAAGTAGAACGCTAACCAAATCCTAGAAGACATGCTTCGAAGCTTCATATCTCATTCGAATGGATTGGGAGAAATGCCTTCCATTTGCCGAATTTGCTTATAACAACAGCTATCAATCTAGCTTGGGCAAAGCACCTTTTGAAGTTCTCTATGGACTAAGGTGTCGAACACTCTTAACCGGGTCGTAAACCGGGAAAGATAATTTTGGCCCGATATGATCCAGAAGCGTAGAGCAAGTTCGCTGCTCGTGAAAAGTTGAAAACAGCCCAATCCCGCCAAAAGAGTCAATATGACCGAAAACATAAGGCTATGACTTACGAGGTTGACAAGAAGGCTTACCTTCGGTTACTCCTTTGAAGGGAACCCATCGCTTCAGTATCAAAGGCAAATTGGCCTCGCTACATTGGACCCTTTCGCATTCTTGCCAAACGAGGAGAAGTTGCCACCAATTGAACTACCTCCGATCTCTCCAAAGTCCACGATGTCTTCCACGCTTCTCAACTCAGCGCTGCTTCTCGGATCCTATCCGTGGAGTGGACCATGAAACGCTTGATCTTCAAGATAATCTCACATATCGAGAATACCCCATTCAGATCTCGATCGCCGAGCGCATCACTCGACGGCATAATATCAAGTTTTCAAGGTTCAATGGTCGCACCATTCGAGAAAGAAGCTACTTGGGAAAGAGAGGATCGCCTTCGACTTGAGTACCCCGCCTTCTTCCGGAAGAACCTAAATCTCGGACGAGATTCTTTTGAGTGGGGTGAGTTGTCACACCCTAGCTAGTTCTTGCATTAGAGTGTTGCATCATGTCTATTTTTTTCAATGTAAATCTAAAATGGGAATGACAGTAACCCCCAAATTCTCCTCAAACAAACTAGGGTTTACTAAAATATTTTCGATGAACCTGAATGCCCTTCTAAAATGTCCATCATTTTTGTCTTGGTTCGTAACCTCTCGCCAAAAGTGTTGCACAATTTCCTAGGTCATCCTAAGGTCTTTGAATTAAATCATAAGTATTTGAATTTGGGCATTTAAAATTATATAGAATATTTCAAATGTCCAAATATTCCCAATCTAAATGTTTCATGTTGGAAATATTCCAACAATGGACCAGAGTAGTTTGGTGAATTTTAGAACCTTTAGGTATTTTTAATAATTCAACAAAGTTGCGTAAGAATTAAATAAAGAAAACAGAAGAAAACTTACCCGGCGCCACCACCGCCCACCAGCCAGCCCACTGGCCGCCCAGCTGCCACCACGCCAATGAGCTGCTTGGCTTGCTGTGCAGTAGCCAAGGTGCTCGGCGGCAAGACTGCAGCTCGCCACGCAGCCGCACGCCGCCTGCTGCCTTCGCCTCGCCGCTTTTGACGAGCTCCACGTCGCGCCCGACCTCCCGACATCTCCATTCGCCTCAGCCTCTCCTCGCCCCACGCCATGGCCGACGCCACTGCCGCCAACCGCCGCCAGAGCTGCGCCTCCGTCTGCCTCCACGCCACCACTCGGTCCAGAAGCTCGCCGCCTCTCTACTCTTCGAAGCTAGCCGAGCCTCGAAGGCCAGATGCCCCGGCCGCCAGACCAACTCGCTCAACCGCCATCGCTGGAGATCCTTCGCTGCCGCCGCCAGATCACTCGCCCCCGACCACGCCGTCTGCTCTGCGAGACCGCTGTGAGCTGGGCTACTTTTCTCCCTTTCTTTTCGCCAGGCACCACAACAGCACATGAAGCTCACTCAAGACGCGCTGTCATGACTCGCCGACGTGTTCCCGCCATCCTCCGCCATCTCACTATGTCCATCGTGACTCACCACGCCGTGATGGGGCTAACTGCACTCCCCGCACTCACCGCACACCCCAGCCCGAGTTCGCTCACCCAACTCCGGTGGCCGCCAAAGTCGCCGCCGGCGCCAACTCCGCCACTCCCGATTCTAACGGATTCCGCCAAGAGCCGCTGCTCGCCCTCGCCACTCCGATGGCTCTCATGACCCATTTGGTGGCCGGAACGCTAAAACCACTTCCGCCACTGCTGGTTTTCACGGCGGCTAAACGCCGGGCGGGTTTGACTCGACTTTGACCACGAGTGGGCCCAGTTGACCCCCGGTCTATGACATGTGGGCCCTCTCGCTAACTAAATCAATTTAGTTAAAACTTAATTTAATTAGTTTAATTACCCATCGACATGCGGGACCCACCGTCAGTTTGACCTGACCAGCCTGTTGACCACCGACGCTATCCTCGACGAATGTCGACGCAAGAATTAAATTATCGGAATTATTTTTATACAGAAATTCCGTAAAATGTTTCAAACTTCAAAAATTCATATAAAATCAACCGTAGCTCCAAATGAAACAAATTATATATGAAAAATGATCAGAAAATCCAATCTTTCCATCTGTACTGGTTTCATGCATGTTTACAGAAGCTAACCTGCTGTTTTACACAGAACAAGATATAACACTTAAATGGCAACTTATGAGTTTGAACTTTGAACCATTGGTTCAAATTAGCTCAAACCCATCTGTTCTTAGTTGCATTAGCCCAATGCACTCATTTTGCCATGTCTCATTGCATGCATCATATTGTTGCATCTTGTTTGGTAATGTTGTATCGGTGTTTCTCATGCGTGTTCTCGCCCCGAGGAGTACCGTGATAACCCCGACGAAGAGCAATACCTGCACCGAATTCGTCAGTGCAAGCAACCAACCATTTGATCATACCAATAAAATCCCATGTTCTTGCTCCTCGCTCTCTTTATCGCATTAAGACAACGCGATTCAAACTGCTGTGTCTGCGTAGTTGAACCCATTTCTCTCGATGACCTGCCTTTGCCACAAGAATTAGATGAAACCCACTAGCATGTGTAGGAGTTGATTGAGCCATATGATTGTGTTGTTCCTACCTTGCTATGACTCGCTATGCTTAGAGTCGTGTCAGTCCGGGTTCATCCGGGTGATGGCTAGAGTGAAATGATCGAGTCGGTATGAGAGTAAGGTGTTGAACACGATTTGGTAAAGGTATCGATGAGAGGCCATGTAGGAGTACATGGTGGGTTGTTTCATTGAGACCGCCCTACAATCGAGATCTGTATGTGTGATTTAAGATTCAGCTACTACCATGCATTGGGCCCAAACCAATGGACCCTCTCGCTTCTTATTCACCCTAGTCTTCGTCTGTGAGTTGCAAGTAGTTTCGTGTTTGTAGCTCATCGAGGCCGTGGATGCACCGACCGTAGGGGTGGGCTGTGATGCGGTAGGTACGTGGGTCGGGTGTACCGGATGCCCGCTTGGTATCTCGAAACCCTGCTCACATCGCTTGGGGCTGTGAGCGAGACTTCGCCGAACTCCTCATAGATGGAACCCAAATAGGCGATAAACCCGATTAGAGACTTAGGTGTCTAGGTAGGTCGGGCCGACACCCACGCTGGGCTTCCGCTGAAGGTTGCCGAGTACATGTCGGTAAACGCGTATAAGTGGTGAGAGCGCAGTATGAAGAAGTACACCCCGCAGGTTAACTCATCTATTCAATAGCCTGGCCCCATGTAAAGGACTACTTGGTTGCTTATACAGCTCATAGACAAGTAAATGGATACTACTAAAACCCTCAAGATAAGCGTGAGTGCTAAGGATGGCTCTTCCGTAGGGAAGACGGAGGTGGATCCTGGTGTATTGAAGTGACGAGTAGTGGACTCGAAAAGCGCAAAACTATTTCAAGTTGGTGTCTCATAGGATAGCTTAGCCATGAGTCAAAGCTGGCTTGTGCAATAACCCCACCAACCCTTCTTGATAATATGCATGTATGTAGGGTCTGATAAGTCTTGCTGAGTACCTTTGTACTCATGTTGCTTTAATTTACATTTTTCAAGATGCCACAAACCCTTCCGACGGGTTCTTCGAGACGCTGACATCGATGAGTAGACTAAGGCCCGTGGTGATCCCGAGCAAGTGAAGGACCATGTAGTATAGCTAGGCTTACCCAAGCCTCTTTTTATTTTACTAGTTGTCTCAGATTGCACAAAACACTTCCGCTGTGGCTTGTATGCTTGTATGACTTGAATGTGGGTCATGAGACCTGCATTTTGTGTGTAAGATATGTATGGCTCTCTCGAGCCTTTAAATAAAGTACTTGTGTCGAGAGTCATGTTGTGATGCCTTGTTGTATTTGCACATATCGAGCATATTGTGTGTATGATTGAAATGCTTGGTATGTGTGGATCCGACTATCTAGTTGTTTATCTTTAGTAGCCTCTCATCGGAAATGTCTCCTAGTGTCTCCACCGAGCCATGGTAGCTTGCTACCGCTCCGAACACTTAGGCTGGCCGCATGTGTCCTTCTTCGCTCTCGTGTCTGTTCTTTACGGGAAATGTCACGCATTGAGTACCGGAGTCCCGTTAGCCCGCCATGCCTTGCCATCGGAGTCCTCTAGCCTGGCTACAGCCCGAACTTACATGTCGATGACCGACACGCTCGATGTCGGGTCATGGATGCCTCGTCCCTCGTAAGTCTGTGCCACTTTGGGTTTACGACCAGCCATGTCAGCCCGCCCTTTTCATATGGATGCTAGCGACACTATCATATACGCAGCCAAAAGGCTAAACGGTCCCTGCTAAGGTAAGGCGACACCGCTGGGATACCGTATGGAGGCCGCAAAGTGATATGATGTGTTACAGTGCTAGATCGATGTGACATTGAGTCGGGTCCTCGACACTCTGCGCCATTTTCAGACCGGAGTCCGCCACCCGCCTCGCCATCCGCCGCTGCCGCCACGGATCCGGCGGGCGGACCGATCCGCCGCCGACCTTCCCGCCCCTGCCCCGCGCCCCCACCGGCTTCCTCCTCACCGGATCCATCCTCCCCGCCTGCCTCCGCCATCCCCGAGTCCACCCGTGAGCCTCAGAATCCGCTACCGGTCAACCCCAGATCCGAGGTATAATTTCGACTAAGTCCCATATTTTTGTCATAATCATGCCATGTTCATCGATTGTATCTCTCGCATCCGTAGCTTCGCTTTTGTGCGTAATATGTCAAATTGTTTGCCTCAACGAGTAATTCATTTCATTCCATTGAATCATGTTCATTTGAGGTCATCTTGTCGCTCAAATGTCGTTGGAACAAAGGCATGTTGATGTTAATCAGCTGGAACTGTTATAACTTGCTCATTTGTCATTTTTGCCATGTTTGATGAGTGCATCATATGAGGTTGATGTCTACATGTCTTTTGATCTATGCCATGCCATCTTTCCAGAGGTGCCATCCATGTATTTTTGTGAGTTGTGTCCTGAGTGCATCGATCTTGTTAAGGAGGGTACTTGTTGTCTGCTGCTCGCTAGGCGATTCTCGCTATATTTTGTTGCTATGTTAACCTCGCTGCTACAAGTCATTTCGTGCTTTATTCTGGAGATGTTCACTAAGTATGTTTTGTTATACATGTCTTGCTCTATCCATTCATGCCCATGGTTGCATTTATAGCCTGCTTTAGCTTGTTGTAATCTTGCTCCAAAGTTGCTAAATAATGTTGCTGTCAACCTGTTAACATGAAGTTCAGTTTTGGCCATATGCTTTTCTAGTGATCCATGCACCCTATGAACTTGCTCTTGCCATGCTTAGCTTCATAAACATGTCTTCTTACTGTTGGTTGCCTTGCCATGCCATGTATTGCTCTGTGGTGAGTGGTTCAAGCTCACCAACATGCCTACTTATTGTTGTTCCCGCCATGTATGAATCATTATATAACTTGCCATGTTTACATGGGTGCCATCATATTTTCTCGATCCTTTTGGCTCTTGGTCAAGAAGGGACTTTTGTTCTATGCCATTAGTAGATTCATGCCATGCCTTTGTTTGCCATGCTAAGTTCCTCAGAGCATGTTGTTTGATAGCTCTAAACATTGCAACCTCGATGTTATTTCGCAAAGTCCTAAACTCATATTATTTGCAATCTTTCCATGTGTGTTTGAGCATGTTCTAGTGATTTCGGAGATAGCTCAGTGTTCATGTTTTGTTGTCTTTACCTGTACATCATGCCTATGCCTTTTGTTATTATGTTGGGTGCTGTAGCATATTGTTTTGATGCTTGCAATATGCCTAGTTGCTGTTTTGGGATGATTGTTGCTATGTCTTGTATAGTGTGTGTGTGTTGAACTGCTGTCTGCTTTTGAGTGTGCTCTATATGAAACTTGCTTGATTTTGCATGTTGTTTCATATTACCATGTTGCATCCTTGTTTTGGTGTGTTTGCTTGATGTTTGGGTGCATTTTGCATCAATGTCATGTTTAACTTGTTTTGCTCATATCTTCTAGGCCGAGTCCAAATCTAATGAACTTTATATGTAACTTGACTAGAATTTCGTAGATCATCTTGGTGATCTTTAACTTGCTGTTTAACAACTTGAACATAAGGTTTAGTCAGATCTGGACCCATTTCTAAATTTTGCATATGAGGACTTACTGAATTGTTATATGTTGTTCCTACCTCATTTAAACTTGCCTTGATGTGTTGTTCTTGTTTGCATCATCTCTTGCCATGAGTAGCTTCATGTAGCTTTGTCATGCATCATGCTTGTTGTGCATCATGTCTTGCCTATGTGTGGTGTGTTTACCATGTTGTGTGCTTCTTCTCGATAGTTCCTGCTTTGTTGCGATCGTGAGGATGCGCTCGCTCACGCAGGTGGTTCGCCTTCGTGGCTTCATATTCTTCATGGACTCATTCTTCTTCCTTGCGTGATTTCGTGCAAGATGACCGCTACCGATCTCACTACTATCATTGCTATGCTAGTTGCTTCGCTCTATCGCTATGTCATACTACTCTATCTCGTTGCTCATCAAGCCTCCCAAATTGCCATGAACCTCTAACCTTGACACCCTTCCTAGCAAACCGTTGTTTGGCTATGTTACCGCTTTGCTTAGCCCCTCTTATAGCGCTGTTAGTTGCAGAAGTTGAAGATTTCTCCATGGTGGATGTGGTTTATGTTGGGATATCACAATATCTCTTATATTATTAATGCATCTATATATTTGGTAAAGGGTGGAAGGCTCGGCCTTATGCCCGGTGTTTTGTTCCACTCTTGCCGCCTCTAGTTTCCGCCATACCGTGTTATGTTCCCGGATTTTATGCTCTTTACGCTGTCGGGTGATTTATGGGACCCCCTGACAGCCTTCGCTTTGAATAAAACCTCCAAAGAAGGCCCAACCTTGGTTTTACCATTTGCCTCACCACCACCTACCTTTTCCCTTGGGAGTAATTAACCCAAGGGTCATCTTTATTTTAGCCCCCCGCCGCTGCTTGTCTAAGTGTTGGTCCGAATCGAGCAACTCGCAGGCCACCTCGGGAAACTCAAGTCTGGTTTACTCATAGCTTGACTTATCCGGTGTTGCCCGAGAACGAGATATGTGCAGCTCCTATCGGGATTGTCACAAGATCGGGCGGCTTTGCTGGTCTTGTTTTACCATTGTCGAAATGTCTTGTAAACCGGATTCCGAGATCGATCGGGTCTTCCCGGGAGAAGGAATATCCTTCGCTGATCGTGAGAGCTTATCATGGGCTAAGTTGGGACACCCCTGCAGGGTATAAACTTTCGAGAGCCGTGACCACGGTTATGTGGCAGATGGGAATTTGTTGGTGTCCGATTGTAGATAACTTGACACCTGATCCGAATTAAAATGCATCAACCGTGTGTGTAGCCGTGATGGTCTCTTCTCGGCGGAGTCCGGAGGTGAACACGGTTTCGGGTTATGTTTGACGAAGTAGGTGTTCGTGATCACCTCTTGATCATTACTAGCTTCACGACTGCCTTTTGTTTCTCTTCTCGCCTCATTTATGTATGTTAGCCACCATATATGCTTAGTCACGATGCAACCTCACCACTTTACCCCTTCCTTTCCCTTTAAGCTTTGCTAGTCTTGATACCCATGGTAATGGGATTGCCGAGTCCTCGTGGTTTCACAAATTACTACAACAACAACAGGTGTACAGTTATGCGATGATCATGACGCGAGAGCGATGCTTGCTTGCGCTTAGTTCTTCTTCCGCTTCTTCTTCGATTAGGGATAGGTTCTGTGTCGGCAGCCCGGCTAGCAGTGGTGGATATTGTTTGAGTTTCGCTTATGATTCATCCGTAGTCGGATCTTGTTCTTGTATGTTGTATTGATGTATTCATGTGGCATTGTATGCCTCTTGTATGTATCCCCATCTATTATGTAATGTTAATGTAATGATATCCACCTTAAAGCTGCCCAATATGCGGTCTATCTCTGGTGGGACCTTCGAGTTCCTTTTGGATAGGGTCGATATTGGGCGTGACAAGTTGGTATCAGAGCCTCGACCAACCATAGGAGCCCCCTTGTTTGTTAGCCGTTGTTGAGTCTAGAAGAAAACTGTTTTTGGAGTCTAGTTATATCGGAGAGTAGGAATTCTTTTTACTCCTCCGCCCTTCGCCGCCTCGTGAGGATTCTTGACGAGGTGTTTTGATTTACTCCTCTTCCCTTCAAATTTTTCTTTAGGATCACGCGTTAGTTTTCCGATCGTTGTTCCTCATCTCTTTCATCCTGCATTTCTCATCAAGTTGACTCGAGCCTCTTCATCTTTGCCAAGTTCAATCCTCAGTTGTTTTATTTTCCCACCTACCCTCCCTTCTTCTTCTCGGAACCGGAGTCCGTAATCGAGTATCCATCCTACTCGTGTGAAGTCTTTGCTTTCTTTCCTCAATTATTCCAACCGGTGTTTTCTCTTCAAGATATTCGTCGGTTCCCCTTCCAAGTTTCCTTTGTTTTCCCGCCCTCCCACCCCTCTTCCTCCCGGAGTTTGAGTCTCTTTCGACCATCAATTTCATTCGTGCAGAGCCTCTTCAGTCTTCCCCTCAATCATTTCAACCGGTGAATTCTCGTCTCATTCGTCTTTCTTCATCCCTTTCTTTTTTCCGGTGGATTTGATTCAAGTTTTCGGTTGATCACATTCTTTTCCTTGATTAAAGTGTTCTCCTTGCTCGCTTGCTTCTTGCCATTCAATCATTCCGAGTTCGAAGACATCTCAGAGATTCGCCTCGTTCCAATTAATTCGACGTGTCACCTCATTCAAATATTTTAATTGTTCCGCATCATCTATCCGCTCCAACAATCCTTTTCATGGTGTTTCTTTTAGTGGGCCCTAACCCACAGGTCTTTTCCCAGTATCTTACCTGACTCTTCTAATTCCCCGGGGTTATTCTAAATTCTTTTCAAGTGTGACATAAGAATGGACCCCATCACTCAGATGCTTTTCCTAGATCGATTTCAAATCATTTTCATTGTTGGCTTAACCTCTTCGCTTTTTCATTCTCCCGGAGTATCTCAACAATTTTGGTGGTGTTTCTCGTCGTCATTTGAAGATCGAAGAAGAGTTTTTCCTCTAAATCTTGTCCGCTCTCCTCCTAATATTTGTAATTCTAGCTTCATGTTATCCTCTCGATTTATTCCATTTGTCGGCTTATTCTTTTCATCCATCCGAGTATTTCAGAGTTGCTTTCCTCTCGATCATCCGGAGGTCATCTCTTCGTAAGATTTCTTCGTCTAAGTTTTCAGCTTCTTCGTCGCCTCTATATTCTCTCGTGCTTCGCTCAAGTATTCTTCAATCAGTTCGCGATCTCTTCGTTCTTTTGTCCCTAAATTCCCTCAAGTGTCTTCGTGTTTTTCTAATTCTTCCCAGTGATTCAATCTCTTTCATTAGTCATTTTCAAATTCTTACGGTGGTTTGTTCAAGATTCTTTTCCTAGATTATCATTTAATTCATTCGTTCTTTCTAATCATACCGGTGGTACATGAAGACCTTCTCAAGTCTGCGATATGTCACTTCTCAATCCTTTTCAAGAAGAATAAGTAGTATGCAAAATCCATTGTTTGTCATCAATTTAATTTGATGAAGGATAAGCATACAATAAATCTTATTCTTATTTCATCCAAGTGATTAATCCTTTTGTTTGGAGTTTGTTCTTGAAGAATAAATTCTAGTTCCAAGTGTTTTCATCTTTTCTTTTCCGGAGTTTAAATTTCCTCGGCCATCGCGTTCGGAAACCCCCATCTAAATCATCGCAAAGCTCATCTTATTCTTTCATCCTTCATTCTATCTCATCATCCTTTTCGATACCGGAGTTCTCCATGGTGGTTCTTCATGATTTAATTCATTCTACAAGTGTTCATCAAGATTGTTGTTCAAGGAATTCTAGTATCTTTCTTCTTGCATATCAAAGTGCAATTAATTCTCCATATCCTTTGGAAGTGGAGTTTTGCATTTCTTCATTCTTCTCAGCCATTCAATCTTTTCCGCTTGTGGTCGGAGATCACCTTATAATTTTGAGATGTTATCTATAAGTCCACAACAAGCTTATTCTTTTCGTTGTTGATTTTCTCAACAACTCCATTCAATCTTTTCTTCTAAGGGTGCTCTCTATTTCATTCGTGGCACAAGTTGTCATTTTCCTTATCCGTTCTTTTCATTCAACTCTTTCAATTCTTTCTGGAGTTTTTGTGTCATGTCTTCATCAAGTATCATTCCATCCTCTCAAGATCGTGTTCTATCCCCCCATGTTTCAGCCGAAGTGCTGCCTAAATCCTTTCAAACTTATTCTGCTTTTTTTCTCATTCTAACCACTCCGTTAGAACGAGTGATTTCATAGTCTATTTGATTCCGTGAGCTTTCGATTCTTGTCATTCTCGCTGCTCCTTTCTTCTTCTTGAGTGCAATCGATTCTTTGCTTCTTCTCTTGAGTTCTTGGTTCCTCATCCATTTTCCTTCCGTTCGGTCCTAAGATCTCGGACGAGATCTCTTGTTAGTGGAGGAGTGTTGTAACGCCTCGGATTCGCTCAGGCCAGTGTCCGCCGCTTAGTCACCGTGGTTGCCATGTCATTTGCTTGCGTTGTACTTTGCCATGTCATCATATGCATTTCATATCATGTCATCATGTGCATCTCATTTTGCATACGCTGCTCATCTCATGCATCCGAGCATTTTCCCGTCATTCATTTTGTAATCCGGCACTCCTATCTCACCCGGCGCCCCCTTATTGTCTCTTTTCGTGCGGGTGTTAAACTTTCTTTTGAATAGCCCAAGGTTTGCCAAGAAAGGAAATATGCCCTAGAGGCAATAATAAAGTTATTATTTATTTCTTATTTCATGATAAATGTTTATCATTCATGCTAGAATTGTATTAACCGGAAACATGATACATGTGTGAATGCATAGACAAACAATATGTCACTAGTATGCCTCTATTAGACTAGCTTGTTAATCAAAGATGGTTATGTTTCCTAACCATGAACAAAGAGTTGTTATTTGATTAACAAGGTCACATCATTAGTTGAATGATCTGATTGACATGACCCATTCCATTAGCTTAGCACACGATCGCTTAGTATGTTGCTACCGCTTTTATCCATGACATATACATGTTCCTATAACTATGAGATTATGCAACTCCTGCTTAACGGAGGAACACTTTGGTGCTACCAAACGCCACAACGAATCGGGTGATTATAAAGGAGTACTACAGTGTGTCCAAAGGCATATGTTGGGTTGGCGATTTCGAGATTAGGTTTTGTCACTCCGATTGTCTGGAGAGGTATCTCTGGCCCTCTCGGTAATACACATCACTCAAGCCTTGCAAGCATTACAACTAATGAGTTAGCTGTGAGATGATGTATTACGGAACGAGTAAAGAGACTTGCTTGTAACGAGATTGAACTAGGTATTGATACCGACGATCGAATCTCTGCAAGTAACATACCGATGACAAAGGGAACAACGATGTTGTTATGCGGTCCGACCGATAAAGATCTTCAGAGAATATGTAGGAGCCAATATGGGCATCCAGGTCCCGCTTATTGGTTATTGACCGAGACGGTCTCGGTCATGTCTACATTGTTCTCGAACCGTAGGGTCCGCACGCTTAAGGTTTCATGACGGTTATATTATGAGTTTATGTATTTTGATGTACCAAGAAGTTCGAGTCCCGGATGTGATCACGACATGACGAGGAGTCTCAAATGGTCGAGACATAAAGATTGATATATTGAAGCCTATATTTGAGTTCGAATGGTTCCGTGAAATCGGATTTTACCGAACACCGGGGTTACTGAACCTCCCGGGGTTATTGGGCCTTAGTGGGCCATGAGGAGAAGAGGAAGGGCCGGCCAGGCAGGCCGCGCGCCCCCCCCTAGTCCGAATAGGACAGGAGAGGGGCGCGCCTCTTCCCTCTTCCCCCCCCCAATCCTACTCCAACTAGGAAGGGGGGAGTCCTACTCCCTGGGAGTAGGACTCCTCCCGCCGCCTCCAAGGGCCGGCCGCACTTCCCCTTGCTCCTTTATATACAAGGGGGGCACCCTAGAACACACAAGTTGATCTACGGATCGCTCCTTAGCCGCAGCGGTGCCCCTCCACCATATTCCACCTCGGTCATATCGTCGCAAAGCTTAGGCGGCCCCGCGCGCCGTAGAACATCAAGATCGCCACCACGCCGTCAGGCCGACGGAACTCTCCTCCCCGGCTTTCATCGATTGGAGCCCGAGGAGCGCCATCGAGCTGTACGTGTGTCAAGAACTCGGGGCGCCGGAGTAACGGCGCCGGATCGGTCGGATCGCGAGGAGAACGACGACTACTTCCTCTACGCCAGATCGCTTCGCTTCGGTTCACGAGGGTACGAGACAACACTCTCCCTCGCTGCTATGCATCACCATGATCTTGCGCAGCGAGGAAATTTTTTGAAATTACTACGCTCCCCAACAAAGGGCATCCGAGCCTAGGTTTTTATGGTTTGATGTTTTGCACGAGTAGAACACAAGTGAGTTGTGGGCGATACAAGTCATACTACCTACCAAAGATGTCATACTTTGTTCAGCGGTATTGTGAGATGAAGCGCCCGACCGACATTACGCCAGACGCTTACGCGAGACTGGTTTCACCGCCACGAGCACTCGCTGCTTAAAGGTGACCGGCGGGTGTCTGCTCTCTCACTTTAGTTGAACTGAGTGTGGCTACGCCCGTCCTTGAGAAGGTTAAACGGAGTCTATTTGACGAAGTATCGCTGTGGTTTTGATGCGAGGTGAGATTGGTTCTTGCTTAAGCCCGTAGCAGCCACGTAAAATTTGCAACAACAAAGTAGAGGACGCCTAACTTGTTTTTGCAGGCATGTTGTGATGTGATATGGTCAAGACGTGATGCTATATTTTATTGTATGAGATGATCATGTTTTGTAACCGGTTATCGGCAATCGGCAGAGCCATATGGTTGTCGCTTATTGTATGAAATGCAATCGCTTCGTAATGCTTTACTTTATCACTAAGCGGTAGCGATAGTCGAGAAGCATAAGATTGGCGAGACGACAACGATGCTACGATGGAGATCAAGGTGTCGCTACCGGTGACGATGGTGATCATGATGGTGCTGCAGAGATGGAGATCACGGCACAAGATGATGATGACCATATCATATCACTTATATTGATTTGCATGTGATGTTTATCTTTATGCATCTTATCTTGCTTTGATTGACGGTAGCATTATAAGATGATCTCTCACTAAATTATCAAGAAGTGTTCTCCCGAGTATGCACCGCTGCCAAAGTTCGTCGTGCCTGCACACCACGTGATGATCGGGTGATAAGCTCTCACGTCCATCTACAACGGGTGCAAGCCAGTTTTGCACACGCAGAATACTCAAGTTATACTTGACGAGCCTAGCATATGCAGATATGGCCTCGAACACGGAGACCGAAAGGTCGAGCGTGAATCATATAGTAGATATGATCAACATAAGATGTTCACCATTGAAAACTACTCCATCTCACGTGATGATCGGTTATGGTTTAGTTGATTTGGATCACGGATCACTTAGATGACTAGAGAGATGTCTGCCTAAGTGGGAGTTCTTAAGTAATATGATTAATTGAACTTAAATTTATCATGAACTTAGTACCGATAGTATCTTGCTTGTCTATGTTTGATTGTAGATAGATGGCTCGTGCCGTTGTTCCGTTGAATTTTAATGCTCCTTGAGAAAGCAAAGTTGAAAGATGATGGTAGCAATTACACGGATCGGGTCCGAATCTCGAGGATTATCCTCATTGCTGCACGTAAGAGTTACGCCCCGATGCACCGCTAGGTGCCAGTGCTCGCCGCCGATGTAACCGACGACGTTAAGAACGTCTCGCGAGCAAAGCTGATGACTACTCTATAGTTCAAGCAGCCATGCTTTACGGCTTAGAACCGGACTTCAACGACGCTTTTGAACGCCATGGAGCATATGAGATGTTCCAGAGTTGAAGTTGATATTCCAAATGTAATGCCCGGATTGAGAGATATGAAGTTCCAATAAGTTCTATAGCTGCAAGATGGAGGAGAATAGTTCTCACAAGGAGCACATACTCAAAATGTCCGGGTATTACAATCACTTGACTCAACCGGGAGTTAATCTTCCGGATGATTGTGTCATTGATGTAATTCTTCAATCACCGCCACCAAGCTACAAAGGCTTCGTGATGAACTATAATATGCAAGGGTTAGTAAAGACTATACCGAGCTCTTCGCAATGCTAAAGGCTGCGGAGGTAGAAATCAAGAAGGAGCATCAAGTGTTGATGGTCAATAAGACCACTAGTTTCAAGAAGAAAGGCAAAGGAAGAAGAAGGAACTTCAAGAAGAACAAAGAAGCAAGTTGTCGCCAGAGAAGAAACCCAAGTCTGACCTAAACCTGAAACTGAGTGCTTCTACCGCAAGCGATCGTCACCGAAGCGGAACTGCCCCAAGTATTTGGCGGATAAGAAGGATGGCAAGGTGAACAAAGGTATATGTGATATACATGTTATTGATGTGTACCTTACTAGAGCTCGCAGAGCACTGGTATTTGATATCGGTTCTCTGCTAATATTTGCAACTCAAACAGGACTACGGATTGCTTAACACCGCAAAGGACGAGGTGACGATGCGCTGGGAAATGGTTCCAAAGTCGATGTGATCGCGGTCGGCACGCTACCTCTACATCTACCTTCGGATTAGTTTTAGACCTAAATAATTGTTATTTGGTGCCGCGCTGAGCATGAACATTATATCTGGATCTTGTTTGATGCGAGACGGTTATTCATTTAAATCGAGAATAATGGTTGTTCTATTTATATGAGTAATATCTTTATGGTCATGCACCCTTGAAGAGTGGTCTATTTTGATGAATCTCGATAGTAGTGATACACATATTCATAATGTTGAAACCAAAAGATGCAGAGTTGATAATGATAGTGCAACTTATTTGTGGCACCGCCGCTTAGGTCATATCGGTATAAAGCGATGAAGAAACTCCATATCGATGGACTTTTGGAGTCACTTGATTATGAATCACTTGGCACTTATGTAACCGTGCCTCATGGGCAAGATGACTAAAACCCCGCTTCTCCGGTACTATGGAGAGAGCAACAGATTTGTTGGAAATCATACATACAGTATGTATGTGGTCCGATGAATGTTGAGGCTCGTATGATATCGTTATTTTCTCACCTTCACAGATGATTTAAGCAGATATGGGTATATCTACTTAATGAAACATAAGTCCAAACATTTGAAAAGTTCAAAGAATTTCAGAGTGAAGTTGAAAATCATCGTAATAAGAAAATTAAATTTCTACGATCCGATCGTGGAGGTGAATATTTGAGTTACGAAGTTTGGTCTACATTTGAAACAATGCGAATAGTTTCAACTCACGCCACCCGAACACCACAACGTAATGGTGTGTCCGAACGTCAGAATCGCACTTTACTAGATATGGTGCGATCTATGATGTCTCTTACAGATTTACCGCTATCGCTTTGGGGTTATGCTCTAGAGACGGCCGATTCACATCGATAGAACACCGCCAAAACCGCTGAGACGACACCTTATGAACTATGGTTTAGCAAGAAACCAAAGTTGTCGCTTTCTTAAAGTTTGGGGATGCGATGCTTATGTGAAAAGCTTCAACCCGATAAGCTCGAACCCAAATCGGAGAAATGTGTCTTCATAGGATACCCAAAGGAGACAGTTGGGTACACCTTCTATCACAGATCCAAGGCAAGACATTTGTTGTTAAGAATGGATCCTTTCTAGAGAAGGAGTTTCTCTCAAAGAAGTGAGTGGGAGGAAAGTAGAACTTGATGAGGTAATTGTACCTTCTCCTTACTTGAAAGTAGTTTGTCGCAGTAAACCGTTTCGAGACATCTACACCAAGTAGTGAGGAAGTTGATGATGTTGATCATGAAACTTCAGATCAAGTTACTACGTAACCTCGAGATCAACCAGAGTAAGATCCGCACTGAGTGGTACGGTAATCCTGTTCGAAATCATGCTACTAGATCATGATGAACCTACTAACTATGAAGAAGCGATGGTGAGCCCAGATTCCGCAAAATGGCTTGAGGCCATGAAATCTGAGATGGGATCCATGTATGAAAACAAAGTATGGATTTTGGTGACTTGCCCGAGGGTAGGCAAGCAATAGAAAACAAGTGGATCTTCAAGAAGAAGACCGACGCGACGGTAATGTTATCGTTTATAAAGCTCGACTTGTCGCAAAGGGTTTTCGACAAGTTCAAGGGATTGACTACGATGAGACCTTCTCACCAGAAGCGATGCTTAAGTCCGTCCGAATCATGTTAGCAATCCGATTTTATGATTATGAAATTTGGCAAATGGATGTAAAGACCTCATTCCTGAATGGATTTCGAAGAAGAGTTGTATATGATGCAACCGTAAGGTTTTATCGATCCAAAGGAGCTAACAAAGTGTGCAAGCTCCAAATGATCCATTTATGGACTGGTGCAAGCATCTCGAGTTGAATAAACGCTTGATAGTGTGATCAAAGATTTGGGTTCATATGCACTTTTGGAGAAGCCTCAGATTTACAAGAAAGTGAGTGGAGCTCAGAGCATTTCGATATTATATGTAGATGACATATTACTGATCGGAAATGATATAGAATTTCTGGATAGCATAAAGGGATACTTGAATAAGAGTTTTTCAATGAAAGACCTCGTGAAGCTGCTACATATTGGGCATCAAAATCTATAGAGATAGATCAAGACGCTTAATTGACTTTCACAAAGCACATACCTTGACAAAATTTTGAAGAAGTTCAAATGGATCAAGCAAAGAAAGGGTTCTTGCCTCGTGTTACAAGGTGTGAAGTTGAGTAAGACTCAATGCCCACCACCGCAGAAGATAGAGAGAAAATGAAAGATGTTCCTATGCTTCAGCCATAGGCTCTATCATGTATGCAATGTCGTGTACCTGCACTGATGTGTGCCTTGCTATAAGCTTAGCAGGAGGTACCAAAGTAATCCAGAGTGGATCATCGACAATGTCAAGAACATCCCGAAATACCGAAAAGGACTAAGGATATGTTTCAGATATGGAGGTGACAAAGAGCTCATCGTAAACGGTTACGCTGATGCAAGTTTTGACACCGATCCGGACGATTCTAAATCGCAGACCGGATACGATTTACACTAAACGGAGGAGCCGTCATTGGTGCAGTTCTAAACAAAGCGTCAGAAGGGATCTACATGTGAAGCGGAGTACATAGCAGCTTCGAAGCAGCTAATGAAGGAGTCTCGATGAAGGAGTTCATATCCCATCTAGGTGTCATACCTAGTGCATCGGGTCCAATGAAAATCTTCTCGTGACAATATCGAGCAATTGCCTTAGCAAAGGAATCCAGATTTCACAAGAGGACCAAGCACATCAAGAGACGCTCAATTCCATCCGGATTTAGTCCGTGGGAGACATAGAGATTTGTAAGATACATACGGATCTCAATGTAGCGCATCTGCTGACTAAGCCTCTTCCACGAGCAAAACATGATCAACACCAAGACTCCATGGGTGTTAGAATCATTACTATGTAATCTAGATTATTGACTCTAGTGCAAGTGGGAGATCAAGGAAATATGCCCTAGAGGCAATAATAAAGTTATTATTTATTTCCTTATTTCATGATAAATGTTTATCATTCATGCTAGAATTGTATTAACCGAAACATGATACATGTGTGAATGCATAGACAAACAATATGTCACTAGTATGCCTCTATTAGACTAGCTTGTTAATCAAAGATGGTTATGTTTCCTAACCATGAACAAAGAGTTGTTATTTGATTAACAAGGTCACATCATTAGTTGAATGATCTGATTGACATGACCCATTCCATTAGCTTAGCACACGATCGCTTAGTATGTTGCTACCGCTTTTATCCATGACATATACATGTTCCTCGTAACTATGAGATTATGCAACTCCTGCCATCGGAGGAACACTTTGGTGCTACCAAACGCCACAACGAATCGGGTGATTATAAAGGAGTACTACAGTGTCTCCAAAGGCGATGTTGGGTTGGCGATTTCGAGATTAGGTTTTGTCACTCCGATTGCTCTGGAGAGGTATCTCTGGCCCTCTCGGTAATACACATCATCAAGCCTTGCAAGCATTACAACTAATGAGTTAGCTGTGAGATGATGTATTACGGAACGAGTAAAGAGACTTGCCGGAACGAGATTGAACTAGGTATTGATACCGACGATCGAATCTCGCAAGTAACATACCGATGACAAAGGGAACAACGATGTTGTTATGCGGTCCGACCGATAAAGATCTTCAGAGAATATGTAGGAGCCAATATGGGCATCCAGTGTCCCGCTTATTGGTTATTGACCGAGACGGTCTCGGTCATGTCTACATTGTTCTCGAACCGTAGGGTCCGCACGCTTAAGGTTTCATGACGGTTATATTATGAGTTTATGTATTTTGATGTACCAAGAAGTTCGAGTCCCGATGTGATCACGACATGACGAGGAGTCTCAAATGGTCGAGACATAAAGATTGATATATTGAAGCCTATATTTGAGTTCGAATGGTTCCGTGAAATCGATTTTACTCGAACACCGGGGTTACTGAACCTCCCGGGGTTATTGGGCCTTAGTGGGCCATGAGGGAGAAGAGGAAGGCCGGCCAGGCAGGCCGCCGCCTCCCCTAGTCCGAATAGGACAAGGAGAGGGGCGCGCCTTCTTCTCTTTCCCTCCCCCAATCCTACTCCAACTAGGAAGGGGGAGTCCTACTCTGGGAGTAGGACTCTCCGCGCCTCCTCCAAGGGCCGGCCGCACCCCCTTGCTCCTTTATATACGGGGCAGGGGGCACCCTAGAACACACAAGTTGATCTACGGATCGCCTTAGCCGTGCAGCGTGCCCCTCCACCATATTCCACCTCGGTCATATCGTCGCAAAGCTTAGGCGGCCCCGCGCCGGTAGAACATCAAGATCGCCACCACGCCGTCAGGCCGACGGAACTCTCCTCCCCGGCTCTACCGATTGGAGCCCGAGGAGCGCCATCGAGCTGTACGTGTGTCAAGAACTCGGGGCGCCGGAGTAACGGCGCCGGATCGGTCGGATCGCGAGGAGAACGACGACTACTTCCTCTACGCCAGATCGCTTCGCTTCGGGTTCACGAGGGTACGAGACAACACTCTCCCTCTCGCTATGCATCACCATGATCTTGCGTAGCGTAGGAAATTTTTGAAATTACTACGCTCCCCAACAGGCCATGCCACGCCTCTTCCACGCCGGCCATGCCCCGTGGCTGCTGTCATTGCCGGCCCATTGGGCCACGAGGGCTGCTCCACAAGACCCGCCCGCCCCAAGGCCCGATCCCGCCCTGGCCACCACTGCCCGCAGACACTTTCGCCCGCGATCACAGAGCTTCCCAGCCTCGCCGAGAGCTCACGCCGCCACGCCGCCACTGCCGCCACGATCCGGCTGGCCGGATCGATCCGCCGCCGACCTTCCCCGCCTGGCCCTCGCCCCCACCGGCTCCGCCTCATCAGATCCGCCCACCTCGCCTATCTCCGCCGTCCGCCGAGTCCACTCCGCGAGCCTCAGAATCCGCTGCCGGTCAACCCCAAGATCCGAGGTATAATTTCGACCGTCCCCAGATTTTTGTCATAATCATGCCATGTTCATCGCATTGTATCTCTGCATCCGTAGCTTCGTTTTGTGCGTGTAATATGTGAAATTGTTCGCCTCGACGAGTACTTCATTTCATTCCATTGCATCATGTTCATTTGAGCTCATCTTGATGCCTCAAATGTCATGGAACAAAGGCATGTTGATGTTAATCTGCTGGAACTGCTATAACTTGCTCATTTGTCATTTTTGCCATGTTTGATGTGTGCATCCTATGAGGTTGATGTCTACATGTGTTTTGATCTATGCCATGCCATCTTTCCAGAGGTTCCATCCATGTATTTTTGTGAGTTGTGTGCTGAGTGCATCGATCTTGTTAAGGAGGGTACTTGCTGTTGCTGTTCTGCTAGGAAGATTCTGTTATATTTTGTTGCTATGTTAACCTCGCTACAAGTCATTTCGCATTTTATTCTCGAGATTTTAACTAAGGATGTTTTGTTATACATGTCTTGCTCTATCCATCCATGCCCATGGTTGCATTTATAGCCTGCTGTAGCTTGTTGTAATCTTGCTCCAAAGTTGCTAAATAATGTTGTCACAACCTCATAACATGAAGTTCAATTTTGGCCATATGCTTTTCTAGTGATCCATGCACCCTATGAACTTGCTCTTGCCATGCTTAGCTTCATAAACATGTCTTCTTACTGTTGGTTTCCTTTCCATGCCATGTATTGCTCTGTGGTGAGTGGTTCAAGCTCACCAACATGCCTACTTATTGTTGTTCCTGCCATGTATGAATCTGTATATAACTTGCCATGCTTACATGGGTGCCATCATATTTTCCATCCTTTTGGCTCTTGGTCAAGAAGGGACTTTTGTTCTATGCCATTAGTAGATTCATGCCATGCCTTTGTTTGCCATGCTAAGTTCCTGTAGCATGTTGTTTGATAGCTCTAAACATTGCAACCTGATGTTATTTCTGCAAAGTCTGAAACTGTTATTATTTGCAATCTTTCCATGTGTGTTTGAGCATGTTCTAGTGATTTCTGGAGATAGCTCAGTGTTCATGTTTTGTTGTCTTTTACCTGTACATCATGCCCATGCCTTTTGTTATTATGTTGGGGTGCTGTAGCATATTGTTTTGATGCTTGCAATATGCCTAGTTGCTGTTTTGGATGATTGTTGCTATGTCTTGTATAGTGTGTGTGTGTTGAACCGCTGTTCGCTTTTGAGTGTGCTCTATATGAAACTTGCTTGATTTTGCATGTTGTTTCATATTACCATGTTGCATCCTTGTTTTGGTGTGTTTGCTTGATGTTTGGGTGCATTTTGCATCAATGCCATGTTTAACTTGTTTTGCTCATATCTTCTAGGTCGTAGCTCCAAATCTAATGAACTTTATATGTAACTTGACTAGAATTTCGTGTAGATCATCTTGGTGATCTTTAACTTGCTGTTTAACAACTTGAACATAAGGTTTAGTCAGATCTGGACCCATTTCTAAATTTTGCATATGAGGACTTACCGGAATTGTTATATGTTGTTCCCGGCCTCATTTAAACTTGCCTTGATGTGTTGTTCTTGTTTGCATCATCTCTTGCCATGAGTAGCTTCATGTAGCTTTGTCATGCATCATGCTTGTTGTGCATCATGTCTTGCCTATGTGTGGTGTGTTTACCATGTTGTGTGCTTCTTCTCGATAGTTCCCATTTCATAGCGATCGTGAGGATGCGCTCGCCTATGTGTGGTTCGCCTTCGTGGCTTCATCTTCTTCATGGACTCGCTTCTTCTTCCTTGCAGGATTTCGTGCAAGATGACCGCTACTCTGGATCTTACTACTATCATTGCTATGCTAGTTGCTTCGCTTCTATCGCTATGCTGCGCTACCTATCTCGTTACTCATCAAGCTTCCCAAATTGCCATGAACCTCTAACCTTGACACCCTTCCTAGCAAACCGTTGTTTGGCTATGTTACCGCTTTTGCTCAGCCCTCTTATAGCTACCGCTAGTTGCAGTGAAGTTGAAGATTTCTCCATGGTGGACAGGGTTTATGTTGGGATATCACAAAGATCTCTTATATTATTAATGCATATATATATTTGGTAAAGGGTGGAAGGCTCGGCCTTATGCCCGGTGTTTTGTTCCACTCTCCGCCTCTAGTTTCCATCATACCGTGTTATGTTCCCAGATTTTATGCTCCTTACGTGGTCGGGTGATTTATGGGACCCCCGATAGTTCACTTTGAATAAAACTCCTCCAAAGAAGGCCCAACCTTGGTTTTACCATTTGCCTCACCACCACCTACCTTTTCCCTTGGGAGTAATTAACCCAAGGGTCATCTTTATTCTAGCCCCCCCGCCAATGCTTGTCTAAGTGTTGGTTCGAACCGAGCAGCCTACGGGCCACCTCGGGAAACTCGAAGTCTGGTTTTACTCAGAGCTTGACTTATCCGTGTTGCCTTGAGAACGAGATATGTGCAGCTCCTATCGGGATTGTCAAGATCGGGCGGTCTTGCTGGTCTTGTTTTACCATTGTCGAAATGTCTTGTAAACCGATTCCGAGACCGATCGGGTCTTCCCGGAGAAGGAATATCCTTCGTTGATCGTGAGAGCTTATCATGGGCTGTTGGGACACCCCGCAGGGTATAAACTTTCGAGAGCCGTGCCCACGATTATGTGGCAGATGGGAATTTGTTAATGTCCGTTGTAGATAACTTGACACCGATCCGAATTAAAACGCATCAACCGGTGTGTAGCCGTGATGGTCTCTTCTCGCGGAGTCCGGAGGTGAACACGGTCTTCGGGTTATGTTTGACGAAGTAGGTGTTCAGGATCACCTCTTGATCATTACTAGCTTCACGATCGCTCCGCTTGTTTCTCTTCTCGCCTCATTTATGTATGTTAGCCACCATATATGCTTAGCCGCGCTGCAACCTCACCACTTTACCCCTTCCTTTCCCTTTAAGCTTTGCTAGTCTTGATACCCATGGTAATGGGATTGCTGAGTCCTCATGGTTTCACAGATTACTACAACAATAGTTGCAGGTACAGGTTATGCGATGATCATGACGCGAGAGCGATGCTTGCTTGTTTGGAGTTCTTCTTCCGCTTCTTCTTCGATCAGGGATAGGTTCCAGATCGGCAGCACTGGCTAGCAGGTGGTGGATATTGTTTGAGTTTCGCTTATGATTCATCCGTAGTCGATCTTGTTCTTGTATGTTGTATTGATGTATTCATGTGGCATTGTATGCCTCTTTGTATGTATCCCATCTATTATGTAATGTTGATGTAATGATATCCACCTTGCAAAAGCTGCCCAATATGCGGTCTATCCTTGGTGGGACCTTCGAGTTCCTTTTGGATAGGGTCGCATATTGGGCGTGATAAAGGATAAGCTCTACGTCCATCTACAACGGTGCAAGCTTAGTTTTGCACACGCAGTATACTCAGCTTTAAACTTGACGAGCCTAGCATATGCGCAGATATGGCCTCTAACACGAAGACCTAAAGGTCGAGCGTGAATCATATAGTAGATATGATCAACATAGTGATGTTCACCATTGAAAACTGCTCCATCTCACGTGATGATCGGTTATGGTTTAGTTGATTTGGATCACGTGATCACTTAGATGACTAGAGAGATGTCTGCCTAAGTGGGAGTTCTTAAGTAATATGATTAATTGAACTTAAATTTATCATGAACTTAGTCCTGGTATTATTTTGCAAATTATGTTGTAAGATCAATAGCTTGCGTTGTTGCTTTCATATGTTTATTTTGATATGTTCCTATAGAAACTGTGTTGAAAGATGTTTGTAGCAATGATGCGGATTGATCCGTGATCCGAGGTTTATCCTCATTGTCGCACGTAAGAATTATGTTCTTAATGCACCGCTAGGTGATAGACCTATTGCAGAGCGTATGCATACGTTATGAACGCTATTAAGCTCATTATGATGACTACTTGATAGTTTAGTGCACCATGCTTAACGGCTAAGAATCGACTTCAAAGACGTTGAACGCTCATGGACCATATGAGATGTTCCAGAGTCAAGTTAATATTTCAAGCAAATACCGAGTTGAGAGATATAATGTCTCCAACAAGTTCTATAGCTAAAAGATGGAGGAGAATCGCCAACTAGTGAGCATGTGCTCAGATTGTCCGGTACTTCAATCGCTTGAATCAAGTGAGAGTTAATCTTCCGTATAAGATAGTGATTGATGTAATTCTTTCTAGTCACCATCACTAAGTTACTAGAACTTCGTGATGAACTATAGTATGCAAGGATGACAAAACGATTCCCGAGCTCTTCGTGATGTTGAAATCGACGAAGGTAGAAATCAAGAAAGAGCATCAAGTGTTGATGATTGACAAGACCACTAGTTTCAAGAGAAGGGTAAAGGGAAAGAAAGGGAACTTCAAGTAGAAAGACAAGCAAGTTGTCACTCCCCGCAAAGAAGCGCAAAGCTGACCATAGCTCAAACCGAAAGTGTTTACATCGCAAAACAAATGGTCACCGGAAGCGAAATGCCCTAATATTTGGTGGATAAGAAGGATGGCAAAGTGAACAAGGGTATATTTGATATACAGATTATTGATGTGTGCCTTACTAGTGTTTATAGTAGCCCCGAGTATTTGATACTTGTTCGGTTAAGATTAGTAACTCAAGCAGGAGTTACGTATAAAACAGAGACTAGTTGAAGGGAAAGTGACGATGAGTGTTGGAAGTAGTTCCAAGATTGATATGATCATCATCGCACACTCCTATACTTTCGGGATTAGTGTTAAACCTAAATAAATGTTATTTGGAGTTTGCGCTGAGCATGAATATGATTTGATCGTGTTTATTGCAATACGGTTATTCATTTAAAATCAAAGAATAATTGTTGTTCTGCTTACATGAATAAACCTTCAATGGTCATACACCCAATGAAAATAGTTTGTTGGATCTCGATCGAGTGATACATATTCATAATATTGAGGCCAAAAGATGCAAAGTTAATAATGATAGTGCAACTTATTTGTGGTAATCGCCGCTTGGGTCATATCGGTGTAAAGCACATGAAGAAACTCCATAAAGATGGATTTTCGAATCACTTGGTTATGAATCATTTGATGCTTGTGAACCGTGCCTTTTGGGCAAGATGACTAAAACTCCATTCTCCTAACAATGGAACGAAGCCAATCGATTTATTGGAAATAATACATGCCGATGTATGCGATCCAATGAGTGTTGATGCTCGAGGCAAGTATCGCTATTTTCCCGACCTTCACAAGATGATTTGAGCAGATATGGGTATATCTACTTGATGAAACATAAGTCTGATATAGTTGAAAGGTTCAAAGAATTTCAGAGTGAAGTGGAAAAATAGATATGCTCGAGGCAAGTATCCACAATCATAACCGCACTTTATTGATATAGTGCCATCTATGATGTCTCTTACTGATTTACCACTATTGTTTTGGGTTATGCATTAGAGACAACTGCATTCACGTTAAAAGGGCACCATCTATTCCGCTGAGACGACACTATATGAATCATGTGGTTTAGCAAGAAACCCAAGTTGTCGCTTTCTAAAGTTTGGGGCTACGATGCTTTATGTGAAAAAGTTTCATCCTCGATAAGCTCAAACCCCAATCGGAGAAGTGGCTGAGGGAGTCCTAGACTAGGGGTGTCCGGACAGCCGACTATCATCATCCGCCGGACTCCAAGACTACGAAGATACAAGATTGAAGACTCATTCCGTGTCCTGATGGGGACTTTCCTTGGCGTGGAAGGCAAGCTTGGCGATACGGATATGTAGATCTCCTACCATTGTAACCGACTGTAACCTTAGCTGTCACGACCGGTTTTCCGATAAAAATATTTATTGAAAAGCCAATCTTGTTACCCCGCTTTTGAGAAGTACTCATCGGTAGACAAATTCTGATACAAGAAGCCAAGAGCATAAAATATATTACAGTGGCTGAGCCAAGGATGCTCAACAAATTTATTACAAGCGCCAATAATTATACATAATGGCGGTATAACACAAGGGTGAGGTGGCATACTATCGACTAACTAAATCAAGGTGGTGGTATATCACAAGGAGAAGTGATATGCTCAACTAGCATCTCATCGAGGCCGAGGTGAGGCTCGTGAATTTATTTGGGTAGCGGAAGGATATAGTACAATGACCAAAACCAAGGGTCGACGGGACTCGATCGACTCTCTAGGCGCCGACTCATATCGAACTCTTCATCCATGAGATCGCCTTCACAAGATCCGCCAAATCAATCAAGCCGAGTACTTTAAAAGTACTGCAAGACCGCTCGGACGAAGATATAACAAATGCATGCATGAAATGCGATCGATAAATACACCAATGCATGAACAGATATTAGCATACGGAATAAATAAAGGGGAAACGCGGTAGTCCGCCGTAAAATCCCAACAACATAAACAAAATGAAACCCGATCGGTGTCCGGCGACGCCGAAGGTAAATAAATAAATAGAAGGAAAGAAATGCCATACCGCAAGGCCCGAGCGACGCCACATAAAGGGCTTTAAAAGAAATGCTACAATGGCGCCCGAGCGACACCGCATAAAGGGCTTTAAAAGAAATGCTACAACCAAGGCCCGAGCGACACCGCATAAAGGGCTT
>JAHHZJ010001487.1:0-25379 GCA_021437245.1 Aegilops speltoides | reverse complement strand
ACGAGGAGTCTCAAATGGTCGAGACGTAAAGATCGATATATTGACGACTATATTCGAGTTCGGAAAGGTTCCGAGTGATTCGGTATTTTCGGGGTACCGGAGTTACGGGAATACGAGGAAGAAGCATTGGGCCCAATGGGCCAAGTGGTGGAAGAGAGGAGGATGCTGCCCCCCTAGCCCAAACCGACTGGACTAGGGGCCGCCCCCTTCCTTCTCTCCTCCTCTCCTTCCTTCTCCTTTTCCTCCCCTTCCTTCCCTTCTCCTAGTAGGATTTGAAAGAGGGGAATCCTACTTGAGTAGGATCGCCCCTAGGGCGCGCCTCCTCTCTGGCCGGGCCCCTCCCCTTGCTCCTTTATATACGGGCAGGGGCACCCCATGACACACAAGTTGATCTTCGTGATCGCCTTAGCTGCAGCGTGCCCTCCTCCATATATTACACCTCGGTCATATTGTAGCGGTGCTTAGGCGAAGCCCTCGCGATAGTTGAACATCAAGATCGCCACCACACCGTCAGGTCGACGGAACTCCTCCCCGCTTTGCTGGATCGGAGCCCGTGCGCCATCGAGCTGTACGTGGTGTCAAGAACTCGAGGTGCCGGAGTAACGGTGCTTGGATCGGTTGGATCGGGAAGATGTACGACTACTTCCTCTACGCTATGCTATCGCTTCCGCTTCGTCTACGAGGGTACGAGACAACACTCTCCCTCTCTGCTATGCATCACCATGATCTTGCGTGCGAGGAATTTTTGAAATTACTACGCTCCCCAACAAGGGTATCGAGCCTAGGTTTTATGGTTTGATGTTATATGAGTAGAACACAAGTGAGTTGTGGGCGATATAAGTCATACCGCTTACCAGATGTCATACTTTGGTTCGGCGGTATTGTTGGATGAAGCGCCCGACCGACATTACGCCAGACGCTTACGCGAGACTGGTTTACCGCTGTGCTATGCACACAGGTGACTAGCGGGTGTCAGTTTCTTCAACTTTAGTTGAACCGAGTGTGGCTACGCCCGGTCCTTGCGAAGGTTAAAACAGCATCAACTTGACAAACTATCGTTGTGGTTTTGATGCGTAGGTGAGATTGGTTCTTGCTTAAGCCCGTAGCAGCCACGTAAAACTTGCAACAACAAAGTAGAGGACGTCTAACTTGTTTTGTAAGGCATGTTGTGATGTGATATGGCCAAGACGTGATGCTATATTTTATTGTATGAGATGATCATGTTTTGTAACCGAAGTTATCGGCAACTGGCAGGAGCCATATGGTTGTCGCTTATTGTATGAAATGCAACGCCTGTAATCGCTTTACTTTATCACTAAGCGGTAGCGAAAGTCGAGAAGCAATAGATGGCGAAACGACAACGATGCTACGATGGAGATCAAGGTGTCGCGACGGTGACGATGGTGATCATGATGGTGCTTCGAGATGGAGATCACAAGCACAAGATGATGATGGCCATATCATATCACTTATATTGATTGCATGTGATGTTTATCCTTTATGCATCTTATCTTGCTTTGATTGACGGTAGCATTTTAAGATGATCTCTCACTAAAATTATCAAGAAGTGTTCTCCTGAGTATGCACCGCTGCCAAAGTTCATCGTGCCTGCACACCACGTGATGATCGGGTGATAAGCTCTCACGTCCATCTACAACGGCAAGCCGCTTTTGCACACGCAGAATACTCAAAGTTAAACTTGACGAGCCTAGCATATGCGATATGGCCTCGAACACGGAGACCGAAAGGTCAAGCATGAATCATATAGTAGATATGATCAACATAGTGATGTTCACCATTGAAAACTACTCCATCTCACGTGATGATCGGTTATGGTTTAGTTGATTTGGATCACGTGACCACTTAGATGACTAGAGAGATGCCTGTCTAAGTGGGAGTTCTTAAGTAATATGATTAATTGAACTTAAATTTATCATGAACTTAGTCCTGGTAGTATTTGGCAAATTATGTTGTAAGATCAATAGCTTGTGTTGTTGCTTTCATATGTTTATTTTGATATGTTCCTAGAGAAAATTGTGTTGAAAAATGTTAGTAGCAATGATGCGGATTGGATCCGTGATCCGAGGTTTATCCTCAATGCCGCATGTAAGAATTATGTCCTTAATGCACCGCTAGGTGATGTACCTATTGCAGGAGCGTATGCGCACGTTATGAACGCTATTAGCTCAATATGATGACTACTTGATAGTTTTGTGCACCATGCTTTATGGCTTAGAATCGACTTCAAAGATGTTTTGAACATCATGGACCATATGAGATGTTCCAGAATTGAAGTTAATATTTCAAGCAAATACCGAGTTGAGAGATATGAAGTCTCCAACAAGTTCTATAGCTAAAAGATGGAGGAGAATCGCTCAACTAGTGAGAATGTGCTCAGATTGTCCGGGTACTACAATCGCTGAATCAAGTGGGAGTTAATCTTCTAGATAAGATAGTGATCGATGAATTCTTCTAGTCACCATCACCAAGTTAGTAGAACTTCGTGATGAACTATAGTATGCAAGGGATGACGAAAATGATTCCCGAGCTCTTCGTGATGTTGAAATCGACGAAGGTAGAAATCAAGAAAGAGCATCAAGTGTTGATGGTTGACAAGATCACTAGTTTCAAGAAAAGGGCAAAGGGAAAGAAAGGGGAACTTCAAGTAGATTGACAAGCAAGTTGTCACTCCCACGAAGAAGCCCAAAGCTGAACCATAGCCTGAAACTAAGTGCTTACACTGCAAATGAAATGGTCACTGGAAGCGGAAATGCCCTAAATATTTGGTGGATAAGAAGGATGGCAAAGTGAAAAAGGGTATATTTGATATACAGGTGTTTGATGTGTGCTTTACTAGTGTTTATAGCAACCCCTCGGTATTTGGTACTGGTTCATTTGCTAAGAGTAGTAACTCAAACGGCAGTTGCGTATCAAAATGTAAACTAGTTAAGGGTGAAGTGACGATGTGTGTTGAAAGTAGTTCCAAGATTGATATGATCATCATCGCACACTCCCTATACTTTCGGGATTAGTGTTAAACCTAAATAAATGTTATTTGGCGCTTATGCTGAGCATGAATATGATTTGATCATGTTTATTGCAATACGGTTATTCATTTAAAATCAAAGAATAATTGTTGTTCTATTTAAATGAATAAAACCTTCAATGGTCATACACCCAACAAAAATAGTTTGTTGGCTCTCGGTCGTAGTGATGCACATATTCATAATATTGATGCCAAAAGATGCAAAGTTAATAATGATAGTGCAACTTATTTGTGGCACTACCGTTTAGGTCATATCGGTGTAAAGCGCATGAAGAAGCTCCATACCGATGGACTTTGGAACCACTTGATTATGAATCACTTGGTACTTATGTAACCGTGCCTCATGGGCAAGATGACTAAAACGCCGCTTCCTGCACTATGGAGAGAGCAACAGATTTGTTGGAAATCATACATACAGATGTATGTGGTCCGATTAATGTTAAGGCTCGTGGCGGATATCGTTATTTTCTGACCTTCACAAGATGATTTGAGCAGATATGGGTATATCTACTTGATGAAACATAAGTCTGAAATAGTTGAAAGGTTCAAAGAATTTCAGAGTGAAGTGGAAAAATCATCTTAACAAGAAAATAAAGTTTCTACGATCTGATCGCGGAGACAAATATTTGAGTTACGAAGTTTGGTCTTCAATTAAAACAATGTGGAATAGTTTCACAAATTCATGCCACCGAACACCACATCATAATGGTGTGCCCGATGTCATAACCGCATTTTATTGGATATAGTACAATCTATGATGTTTTTACCGATTTACCAATATCGCTTTTGGGATCATGCATTAGAGACAACTGCATTCACGCTAAATAGGGCACCATCTAAACTGCTGAGACGACACTATATGAACTATGGTTTAGCAAGAAACCAAAGTTGTCATCTCTTAAAGTTTGGGGCTGCATGCTTATGTGAAAAGTGTCATCCCGATAAGCTCAAATCCAAATCGAGAAGTGCGCCTTCATAGAATACCCAAAGGAAATTGTTGGGTACACCTTCTATCACAGATCCGAAGGCAAAACATTTGTTGCTAATAATGGATCCTTTCTAGAGAAGGAGTTTTCCTCGAAAGAAGTGAGGGGAGGAAAGTAGAACTTGATGAGGTAAATGTACTGCTCCCTTATTGAAAGTAGTTCATCACGTAAATCTGTTCTTGTGACTACTATACCAATTAGTGAGGAAGCTAATGATGATGATCATGTAACTTCAGATCAAGTTACTACCGAACCTCGTGAGGTAAACGGAGTGAGATCCGCACTGAGTGGTACGGTAATCCTGTTCGAGGTCATGTTACTTGACCATGACAAACCTACGAACTATGAGGAAGCGATGATGAGCCCAGATTCCGCCAAATGGCTTGAGGCCATGAAATCTGAGATGAGATCCATGTATGAGAACAAAGTGTGGACTTTGGTGGAGTTGTTCATGATCGGCAAGCCATAGAAAATAAATGGATCTTCAAGAGGAAGACAGACGATAGTAGTGTTACTATCTACAAAGCTAGACTTGTCGAAAAAGGTTTTTGGCAAAGTTCAAGATGTTGAATACAATGAGATTTTCTCACCAGATCGATGCTTAAAAGTCCGTCTCTAATCATGTTAGCAATTGCCACATTTTTGAAATCGCAAAAGGATGTCAATATCGCATTTCTTAATGGGTTTATTAAAGAAGAGTTGTATATGATGCAACCGTAAGGTTTTGTCAATCCTAAAGGTGCTAAGCAAATGTGCAAGCTCCAAATGATCCATCTATGGACCGTGCAAGCATCTCGAGTTAGAATATATGCTTTGATAAGTTGATCAAAGATATAGTTTATACAGACTTGCAAAGGAAGCCTCAGATTTACTAGAAAGTGAGGGAGCACTACAAGATTTCGATAAGTATATGTGAATGACATATTGTAGATCGGAAATAATGTAGAATTATTCGCAAAGCATAAAGGAGTGTTTGAAAGGAGTTTTTCAAAGAAAGACCTCGTGAAGTTGCTATATATGGAGCATCAAGATCTATAGAGATAGATCAAGACGCTTGATAAGTTTTTTCAATGAGTACATACTTTGACAAGATTTTGAAGTAGTTCAAAATGGAACAACCAAAGAAAGAGTTCTTGCCCGTGTTACAAGGTGTGAAATTGAGTAAGACTCAAAACCCGACCACCAAGCAGAAGATAGAAAGAGAATGAAAGTCATTCCCTATGCCTTGGCCATAGGTTCTATAAAGTATGCCATGTCTGTGTACCAGATCTATTGTATACCCCGCACCGAAGTTTGGCAAGGAGTACAATAGTGATCTAGGAGTAGATCATCGACAATGGTCAAAATTATCCTTAGTGGAATAAGGATATGTTTCTCGATTATGGAAGTGACAAAAGGTTCGCCGTAAAGGGTTACGCCGATGCAAGTTTTGACACCGATCCGATGACTCTAAGTCTCGATCTAGATACATATTGAAAGTGGGAGCAATTAGCTAGAGTAGCTCCGCAAGAGCATTGTAGACATAGAAAATTGCAAAATACATAACGGTCCGAATGTGAAAGACCCGCTGACTAAGATTCTCTCACAAGCAAAACATGATCACACCTTAGTAATCTTTGGGTGTTAATCACATAGCGATGTGAACTAGATTATGAATCTAGTAAACCCTTTGGGTGTTGGTCACATGGCGATGTGAACTATGGGTGTTAATCACATGATGATGTGAATTATCGATGTTAATCACATGGTGATGTGATCTAGATTATTGACTCTAGTGCAAGTGGGAGATCAAGGAAATATGCCCTAGAGGCAATAATAAAGTTATTATTTATTTCCTTATTTCATGATAAATGTTTATTATTCATGCTAGAATTGTATTAACCGAAACATGATACATGTGTGAATACATAGACAAACAGAGTGTCACTAGTATGCCTCTACTTGACTAGCTTGTTAATCAAAGATGGTTATGTTTCCTAGCCATAGACAAAAGAGTTGTCATTTGATTAACGGGATCACATCATTAGGAGAATGATGTGATTGACATGACCCATTCCGTTAGCTTAGCACCCGATCGCTTAGTATGTTGCTATTGCTTCCTTCATGACTTATACATGTTCCTCGAACTATGAGATTATGCAACTCCTGCTACATCGGAGGAACACTTTGGTGCTACCAAACGTCACAACGAATCGGGTGATTATAAAGGTGTACTACAGGTGTCTCCAAAGGTACTTGTTGAGTTGGCGATTTCGAGATTAGGATTTGTCATCCGAATGCTCGGAGAGGTATCTCTGGGCCCTCTCGTAATACACATCACTTAAGCCTTGCAAGCATTTCAACTAATGAGTTAGTTAGAGATGATGTATTACGAAACGAGTAAAGAGACTTGCCAAGAACGAGATTGAACTAGGTATTGATACCGACGATCGAATCTCGGCAAGTAACATACCGATGACAAAGGGAACAACGATGTTGTTATGCGGTTTGACCGATAAAGATCTTCGAGAATATGTAGGAACCAATATGGGCATCCAGGTCCCGCTATTGGTTATTGACCGAGACGGTCTCGGTCATGTCTACATTGTTCTCGAACCGTAGGGTCCGCACGCTTAAGGTTTCGGCGATGCTTATATTATGAGTTTATGAGTTTTGATGTACCAAGGAGTTCGGAGTCCCGGATGAGATCGATGACATGACGAGGAGTCTCGAAATGGTCGAGACATAAAGATCGATATATTGGACGACTATATTCGGAGTTCGGAAAGGTTCCGAGTGATTCGGGTATTTTTGGGGGTACTGGGGAGTTACGGGAATACGAGGAAGAAGCATTGGGCCTAATGGGCCAAGTGGTGGAAGAGAGGAGGAAGGGCATGCCCCCCTAGCCCAAACCGAATTGGACTAGGGGCCGGCCCTTCCTTCCTCTCTTCCTCCCTCCTTCCTTCTCCTTCTCCTCCCTTCCTTCCCTTCTCCAAAGAGGACTTTGAAAGAGGGGGAATCCTACTTGGAGTAGGATTGCCCTCCTTGGCGCCCTCCCTTGGCCGGCCACCTCCCGCTTGCTCCTTTATATACGGGGCAGGGGGCACCCCATGACACACAAGTTGATCTACGGATCGCTCTTAGCCGTGTGGTGCCCCTCCACCATATTCCACCTCGGTCATATTGTAGCGTGCTTAGGCGAAGCCTCGCGATAGTTGAACATCAAGATCGCCACCACGCCGTCGGCCGACGGAACTCATCCCCAAGCTTTGCTGGATCGGAGCCCGGGCGCCATCGAGCTGTACGTGTGTCAAGAACTCAGAGGTGCCGAGTAACGGTGCTTGGATCGGTCGGATCGAGAAGATGTACGACTACTTCCTCTATGTTGCGCCAACGCTCCGCTTCGGGTCACGAGGGTACGAGACAACACTCTCCTCTCGCTATGCATCACCATGATCTTGCGGTGCGTAGGAATTTTTTGAAATTACTACGCTCCCCAACAAAGGGTATCCGAGCCTAGGTTTTATGGTTTGATGTTATATGCACGAGTAGAACACAAGTGAGTTGTGGGCGATATAAGTCATACCGCTACCAAAGATGTCATACTTTGGTTCAGCGGTATTGTTGGATGAAGCGCCCGGACCGACATTACGCCAGACGCTTACGCGAGACTGGTTTTACCGCCGCGAGCACTCGCACATAGGTGACTAGCGGTGTCTGCTTCCCAACTTTAGTTGAACTGAAAAGCTACGCCCGTCCCTGAGAAGGTTAAAACAACATCAACTTGACAAACTATCGCTGTGGTTTTGATGCGAGGTGAGATTGGTTCTTGCTTAAGCCCGTAGCAGCCACGTAAAATTTGCAACAACAAAGTAGAGGACGCCTAACTTGTTTTTGCAGGCATGTTGTGATGTGATATGGCCAAGACGTGATGCTATATTTTATTGTATGAGATGATCATGTTTTGTAACCGGTTATCGGCAATCGGCGTGAGCCATATGGTTGTCGCTTATTGTATGAAATGCAAACGCCTCGTAATTGTTTTACTTTATCACTAAGCGAGCGATAGTCGAGAAGCAATAGATGGCGAACGACAACGATGCTAATGATGGAGATCAAGGTGTCGCGACGGTGACGATGGTGATCATGATGGTGCTTTCGAGATGGAGATCACAAGCACAAGATGATGATGGCCATATCATATCACTTATATTGATTGCATGTGATGTTTATCCTTTATGCATCTTATCTTGCTTTGATTGATGGTAGCATTTTAAGATGATCTCTCACTAAAAATTATCAAGAAGTGTTCTCCCGAGTATGCACCGCTGCCAAAGTTCATCGTGCCTGCACACCACGTGATGATCGGGTGTGATAAGCTCTACGTCCATCTACAACGGGTGCAAGCCAGTTTTGCACACGCAGAATACTCAAAGTTAAACTTGACGAGCCTAGCATATGCGATATGGCCTCGAACACGGAGACCGAAAGGTCAAGCATGAATCATATAGTAGATATGATCAACATAGTGATGTTCACCATTGAAAACTACTCCATCTCACGTGATGATCGGTTATGGTTTAGTTGATTTGATCACGTGATCACTTAGATGACTAGAGAGATGTCTGTCTAAGTGGGAGTTCTTAAGTAATATGATTAATTGAACTTAAATTTATCATGAACTTAGTCCCGTAGTATTTTGCAAATTATGTTGTAAGATCAATAGCTTGCGTTGTTGCTTTCATATGTTTATTTTGATATGTTCCTAGAGAAAATTGTGTTGAAAAATGTTAGTAGCAATGATGCGGATTGGATCCGTGATCCGAGGTTTATCCTCATTGTGCGCATAGAAGAATTATGTCCTTAATGCACCGCTAGGTGATGACCTATCGAGAGCGATGCGCACGCTATGAACGCTTGGCTAGCTCAATATGATGACTACTTGATAGTTTTGTGCACCATGCTTTATGACTTAGAATCGGCACTTCAAAGATGTTTTGAACATCATGGACCATATGAGATGTTCCAGGAATTGAAGTTAATATTTCAAGCAAATACCCGAGTTGAGAGATATGAAGTCTCCAACAAGTTCTATAGCTAAAAGATGGAGGAGAATCGTTCAACTAGTGAGAATGTGCTCAGATTGTCTGGGTACTACAATCGCTTGAATCAAGTGGGAGTTAATCTTCCGATAAGATAGTGATTGATGTAATTCTTCAGTCACCATCACCAAGTTAGTAGAACTTCGTGATGAACTATAGTATGCAAGGGATGACGAAAATGATTCCCGAGCTCTTCGTGATGTTGAAATCGACGAAGGTAGAAATCAAGAAAGAGCATCAAGTGTTGATGGTTGACAAGATCACTAGTTTCAAGAAAAGGGCAAAGGAAAGAAAGGAACTTCAAGTAGATTGACAAGCAAGTTGTCACTCACATGAAGAAGCCCAAAGCTGAACCAAAGCCTGAATCGAAAGTGCTTACATCGCAAAGGAAATGGTCACCGAAGCGGAAATGCCCTAAATATTTGGTGGATAAGAAGGATGGCAAAGTGAACAAGGGTATATTTGATATACAAGTGTTTGATGTGTGCCTTACTAGTGTTTATAGCAACCCCTCGGTATTTGGTACTGGTTCAGTTGCTAAGAGTAGTAACTCAAACAGGAGTTGCGTAATAAAATGAAACTAGTTAAGGGTGAAGTGACGATGTGTGTTGAAAGTAGTTCCAAGATTGATATGATCATCATCGCACACTCCCTATACTTTCGGGATTAGTGTTAAACCTAAATAAATGTTATTTGGCGCTTATGCTGAGCATGAATATGATTTGATCATGTTTATTGCAATACGCTTATTCATTTAAATCGAGAATAATTGTTGTTCTATTTAAATGAATAAAACCTTCAATGGTCATACACCCAATGAAAAAGTTTGTTGGATCTCGATCGTAGTGATACACATATTCATAATATTGATGCCAAAAGATGCAAAGTTAATAATGATAGTGCAACTTATTTGTGGCACCGCCGCTTAGGTCATATCGGTGTAAAGCGCATGAAGAAACTCCATACCGATGGATTTTGGAACCACTTGATTATGAATCAATTGGTACTTGCGTAACCGCGCCTCATGGGCAAGATGACTAAAACGCCGCTTCTCCGAACTATGGAGAGAGCAACAGATTTGTTGGAAATCATACATACCGATGTATGTGGTCCGATGAATGTTGAGGCTCGTGGCGGATATCGTTATTTTCTCGACCTTCACAAGATGATTTGAGCAGATATGGGTATATCTACTTGATGAAACATAAGTCCAAAATAGTTGAAAGGTTCAAAGAATTTCAGAGTGAAGTGGAAAATCATCGTAACAAGAAAATAAAGTTTCTACGATCCGATCAAGGAGACAAATATTTGAGTTACGAGTTTGGTCTTCAATTAAAACAATGTGGAATAGTTTCACAAATTCATGCCACCCGAACACCACATCATAATGGTGTGCCGAACGTCATAACCGCACTTTATTGGATATAGTACAATCTATGATGTTTTTTACCGATTTACCAATATCGCTTTTGGGATCATGCATTAGAGACAACTGCATTCACGCTAAATAGGGCACCATCTAAACCGCTGAGACGACACTATATGAACTGTGGTTTAGCAAGAAACCAAAGTTGTCGCCTCTTAAAGTTTGGGGCTGCGATGCTTATGTGAAAAAGTGTCATCCCGATAAGCTCAAACCCAAATCGGAGAAGTGCGCTTTCATAGAATACCCAAAGGAAATTGTTGGGTACACCTTCTATCACAGATCCGGGCAAAACATTTGTTGTTATTAATGGATCCTTTCTAGAGAAGGAGTTTCTCGAAAAGAAGTGAGTGGGAGGAAAGTAGAACTTGATGGGGTAATTGTACTGCACCCTTATTGAAAGTAGTTCATCACGTAAATCTGTTCTTGTTGTTGGGGAACGAGTAATTTCAAAAATTTTCCTACGCACACGCAAGATCATGGTGATGCATAGCAACGAGAGGGGAGAGTGTTGTCTACGCACTCGAGACCAAGCGAAGCGATCACAACGTAGAGGAAGTAGTCGACGCTCTCCTCGCGATCCGACCGATCCCGGCGCCATTATCTGGCGCCCCAGTTCTTGACACACGACAGCTCGATGACGCCCTCGGATCCAATCCAGCCGAGTGTCGAGGGAGAGTTCCACAAGACGACGTGCAGGACGATCTTGATGTTTCATCAGCGCAGGCTTCGCCTAAGCTTCATGCACGATATGACCGAGGTGGAATATGGTGGAGGGGGCACCGACACGGCTAAGGAACGATCCGTAGATCAACTTGTGTCTTGTGCCTAGAGGTGCCCCTGCCCCTGTGATATAAAGGAGCCAGGGGAGGGGTTCGCCGCCAGAGGGGCGGCCAGAGGAGTCCTCTCCCACCGGGAGTAGGACTCCCCTTCCTTGTTGGAGTAGGAGAGAAGGAAAGAGGGGAGAGAGGAAGGAAAAGGGCTGCACCCCCTGTCCACCTGGATTAGAGGGGCTGCGCCTTCTTCCTTTTGGCCTCTTTCCTCTATTCCCTGTATGGCCCAATAAGGCCCATATACTCCCCGGCGAATTCTCGTAACTCTCCCAGATTCAAAAATACCCAATGACTCGAACCTTTCCAACTCCGAATATAGTCGTCCAATATATCGATCTTTACGCCTCGACCATTTCGAGACTCTCGTCATGTCCCCGATCTCATCCGGACTCAACTCCTTCGTACATCAAAACTCATAAACTCATAATATAACCGCCATCGAAACCTTGCTGCAGGACTTACGGTTCGAGAACAATGTAGACATGACCGAGACACGCCTCCGTCAATAACCAATAGCGGACCTGATGCCCATATTGGTTCCTACATATTCTACGAAGATCTTTATCGGTCGACCGCATAACAACATACGTTGTTCCCTTTGTCATCGGTATGTTACTTGCCCGAGATTCGATCGCTCGGTATCCAATACCTAGTTCAATCTCTACCGCAAGTCTCTTTACTCGCTCCGTAATACATCATCTCACAACTAACTCATTAGTTGTAATGCTTGCAAGGCTTAAGTGATGTGCATTACCGAGAGGGCCCAGAGATACCTCTCCGACAATCGGAGTGACAAATCCTAATCTCAAATACGCCAACCCAACATCCGCCTTTGGAGACACCTGTAGTACTCTTTATAATCACCCAGCCACGCTAGACGCTTGGTAGTACCCAAAGTGTTCCTCCGCAAACGGAGTTGCATAATCTCATAGTTATAGGAACATGTATAAGTCATGGATAAAAGCAATAGCAACATACTAAACGATCGTGGTGCTAAGCTAATGGAATGGGTCATGTCAATCGATCATTCAACTAATGATGTGACCTTGTTAATCAAATAACAACTCCTTGTTCATGGTTAGGAAACATAACCATCTTTGATTAACAAGCTAGTCAAGTAGAGGCATACTAGTGACACTGCTTGTCTATATATTCACACATGTATTATGTTTCCTGTTAATACAATTCTAGCATGAATAATAAACATTTATCATGATATAAGGAAATAAATAATAACTTTATTATTGCCTCTAGGCATATTTCCTTCAGCCTCCCACTTGCACTAGAGTCAATAATCTAGATCACATCACCATGTGATTAACATCGATAGTTCACATCATCATGTGATTAACACCATAGTTCACATCGCCATGTGACCAACACCCAAAGGGTTTACTAGATTCAGAATCTAGTTCACATCGCTATGTGATTAACACCCAAAGAGTACTAAGGTGTGATCATGTTTTGCTTGTGAGAGAGTCTTAGTCAACGGGTCTTTCACATTCAGATCCGTTATGTATTTTGCAATTTTCTATGTCTACAATGCTCGCACGGAGCTACTCTAGCTAATTGCTCCCACTTTCAATATGTATCTAGATCGAGACTTAGAGTCATCCAGATCGTGTCAAAACTTGCATCGACGTAACCCTTTACGATTTAACCTTTTGTCACTTCCATAATCGAGAAACATATCCTTATTCCACTAAGGATAATTTTGACCGCTGTCCAAAGGATCTACTCCTAGATCACTATTGTACTCCTTGCCAAACTCAAGGTAGGGTATACAATAGATCCGGTACACAGATGGCATACTTTATAGAACCTATGGCCAAGGCATAGGAATGACTTTCATTCTCTTTCTATCTTCTCGCCGTGGTCGGGTTTTGAGTCTTACTCAATTTCACACCTTGTAACACAGCAAGAACTCTTTCTTTGACTGCTCCATTTTGAACTACTTCAAAATCTTGTCAAGGTATGTACTCATTGAAAAACTTATCAAGCATCTTGATCTATCTCTATAGATCTTGATGCTCAATATGTAAGTAGCTTTACCGAGGTCTTTCTTTGAAAAACTCCTTTCAAACACTTCTTTATGCTTTGCGTAATAATTCTACATTATTTCCGATCTACAATATGTCATTCACATATACTTATCGTAAATGCTGAGTGCTCCCACTCACTTTTTAGTAAATACAGCTTCACCGTAAGTCTCAGATAAAACTATATGCTTTGATCAACTCATCAAAGCGTATATTCCAACTCCGAGATGCTTGCACCAGTCCATAGATGGATCGCTGAGCTTGCACACTTTGTTAGCTCCCTTGGATCGATAAAACCTTCTCGTTGCATCATATACAACTCTTCCTCCTAAAACCCATTCAGAATGCAGTTTTACATCCATTTGCCAAATTTCATAAATTGTGGCAATTGCTAACATGATTCGACAGACTTAAGCATCGCTACGCTTGAGAAAATCTCATTGTAGTCAACACCTTGAACTTGTCAAAACCTTTTATGCATAAGTCGAGCTTTGTAGATAGTAACACTACTATCAGCGTCCGCCTTCCTCTTGAAGATCCATTTATTTTCTATGGCTTGCCGATCATCGGGCAACGCCACCAAAGTCCACACTTTGTTCTCATACATGGATCTCATCTCGATTTCATGGCCTCAAGCCATTTCATGAATCTGGGCTCATCATCGCTTCCTCATAGTTCGAGGGTTCATCATGGTCTAGTTACATGACTTCCGTAACAGGATTACCGCATTACTCGTGCGGATCTCACTGTTTACCTACGAGATTCGGTAGTAACTTGATCTGAAGTTACATGATCATCATCATTAGCTTCCTCACTAATTGGTGTAGTAGTCACAGAACAGATTTCGTGATGAACTACTTTCCAATAAGGGAGAAGGTACAATTACCTCATCAAGTTCTACTTTCCTCCCACTCACTTCTTTCGAGAGAAACTCCTTCTAGAAAGGATCCATTTATTAGCAACGAATGTTTTGCCTTCGGATCTGTGATAGAAGGTGTACCCAACAATTTCCTTTGGGTATTCTATGAAGACGCATTCTCCGATTTGGGTTTGAGCTTATCAGATGAAACTTTTTCACATAAGCATCGCAGCCCCAAACTTTAAGAAACGACAACTTTGGTTTCTTGCTAAACCACAGTTCATATAGTGTCGCCTCAACGGATTTAGATGGTGCCCTATTTAACGTGAATGCAGCTGTCTCTAATGCATGATCCCAAAACGATATTGGTAAATCGGTAAGAAACATCATAGATTGTACTATATCCAATAAAGTACGGTTATGACGCTCGACACACCATTATGATGTGGTGTTCCGTGGCATGAATTTGTGAAACTATTCCACATTGTTTTAATTGAAGACCAAACTCAGAACTCAAATATTTGTCTCCGCGATCGATCAGAGAAACCTTATTTTCTTGTCACGATGATTTTTCCACTTCACTCAAATTCTTTGAACCTTTCAACTATTTCAGACTTATGTTTCATCAAGTAGATATACCCATATCTGCTCAAATCATCTGTGAAGGTCGAAAATAACGATACCCACCATGAGCCTTAACACTCATTGGATCGCATACATCGTATGTATTATTTCCAATAAGTCAGCTTGTCGCCCATCGTTCCGAGAACGGAGTCTTAGTCATCTTGCCCATGAGGCATGGTTCGCAAGCATCAAGTGATTCATAATCAAGTGATTCCAAAATCCCATCAAGATGGAGTTTCTTCATGCGCTTTACACCAATATGACTCTAAACGGCAAGTGCACAAATAAGTTGCACTATCATTATTAACTTTGCATCTTTTGGTTTCAATATTATGAATATGTGTATCACTACGATCGAGATCCAATGAACCATTTTCATTGGGTGTAACCATATAAGGTTTTATTCATGTAAATGTAACAACAGTTTATTCTCTTACTTAAATGAATAACCGTATTGCAATAAACACGATCAAATCATATTCATGCTCAACGCAAACACCAAATAACATTTATTTAGGTTCAACACTAATCCCGAAAGTATAGGAGTGTGCGATGATGATCATATCAATCTTGAAACTATTTTCAACACACATCATCACTTCACCCTTAACTAGTTTCGCTTATTCTCGCAACTCCTGCTTCGAGTTACTACTCTTAGCAACCGAACCAGTACCAAATACCGAGGGGTTGCTATAAACACTAGTAAAGCACACATCAAACACCAGATATCAAATATACCCTTTTTCACTTTGCCATCCTTCTTATCCACCAAATATTTAGGGCAGTTCCGCTCAAAGGACTATTTCCTTTGCAAAGTAAGCACTCGCCTCGTGCTTTGGTTCAGCTTTGGGCTTCTTCGTGGAGTGACAACTTGCTTGTCAATCTACTTGAAGTTCCCTTCTTTCCCTTTGCCCTTTCTTGAAACTAGTGATCTTGTCAACCATCAACACTTGATGCTCTTTCTTGATTTCTACCTTCGTCGATTTCAACATCACGAAGAGCTCGGGAATCATTTTCGCCATCCCTTGCATACTATAGTTCATCACGAAGTTCTACTAACTTGGTGATGGTGACTAGAGAATTTCACAATCACTATCTTATCTCGAAGATTAACTCCCACTTGATTCAAGCGATTGAAGTACCTGCATAATCTGAGCACATGCTCACTAGTTGAGCGATTCTCCTCCATCTTTTAGCTATAGAACTTGTTGGAGACTTCATATCTCTCAACTCGGTATTTGCTTGAAATATTAACTTCAATTCCTCGAACATCTCATATGGTCCATGATGTTCAAAACATCTTTGAAGTCCCGATTCTAAGCCATAAAGCATGGTGCACAAAACTATCAAGTAGTCATCATATCGAGCTAGCCAAACGCTCATAACGCCTCAGATCCGCTTCCCGCAATAGGTCTGCTACCTAGCGTGCATTAAGGACATAATTCTTCCGGCAACAATGAGGATAAACCTCAGATCACGGATCAAATCCGCATCATTGCTACTAACATTTTTCAACACAATTTTCTAGGAACATATCAAAATAAACATATGAAAGCAACAACGCAAGCTATTGATCTTACAACATAATTTGCAAAATACTACCAGACTAAGTTCATGATAAATTTAAGTTCAATTAATCATATTACTTAAGAACTCCCACTTAGATAGACATCTCTAGTCATCTAAGTGATCACGTGATCCAAATCAACTAAACCATAACCGATCATCACGTGAGATGGAGTAGTTTTCAATGGTGAACATCTTATGTTGATCATATCTACTATATGATTCACGCCGACCTTTCGGTCTCCGTGTTCCGAGGCCATATCTGCATATGCTAGGCTCGCCAAGTATAACCCGAGTATTCTCGGTGCAAAACTGGCTTGCACCCGCTGTAGATGGACGAGAGCTTATCACACCCGATCATCACGTGGTGTCCGGGCACGATTTAACTTTGGCAACGGTGCATACTCGGGAGAACACTTCTTGATAATTTTAGTGAGAGATCATCTTAAAATGCTACCGCAATCAAAGCAAGATAAGATGCATAAAGGATAAACATCACATGCAATCAATATAAGTGATATGATATGGCCATCATCATCTTGTGCTTGTGATCTCCATCTTCAAGCACCACCATGATCACCATCGCCACCGCGCGACACCTTGATCTCCATCGTAGCATCGTTGTCGCCTCGCCAAACTATTGCTTCTACGACTATCGCTACCGCTTAGTGATAAAGTAAAGCAATTACAGTATGCTTGCATTGCATACAATAAAGCGACAACCATATGGCTCCAGCCAGTTGCCGATAACTTCGTTACAAAACATGATCATCTCATACAATAAAATATAGCATCACGCCTTGACCATATCACATCACAACATGCCCTGCAAAAACAAGTTAGACGCCCTCTACTTTGTTGTTGCAAATTTTACGTGGCTGCTACGGGCTTAAGCAAGAACCAATCTCACCTACGCATCAAAACCACAACGATATTTTGTCAAATAGACTCCGCTTTAACCTTCTCAAGGACCGGCGAGCCACACTCGATTCAACTAAAGTGAGAGAGACAGACACCCGCCAGCCACCTTTAAGCAACGAGTGCTCAGAAGGGTGAAACCAGTCTCGCATAAGCGCACGCTGTAATGTCGGTCCGGCCGCTTCATCTCACAATACCGCTGAACCAAAGTATGACATGCTGGTAGGTAGTATGACTTGTATCGCCCACAACTCACTTGTGTTCTACTCATGCAAAACATCAAACCATAAAACCTAGGCTCGATGCCACTGTTGGGGAACGAGTAATTTCAAAAATTTCCTACGCACACGCAAGATCATGGTGATGCATAGCAACGAGAGGGAGAGTGTTGTCTACGCACTCAGAGACCAAGCGAAGCGATCACAACGTAGAGGAAGTAGTCGACGCTCTCCTCGCGATCCGACCGATCCCGCGCCACATTCGGCGCCTGAGTTCTTGACACACGACAGCTCGATGACGCCCTCGGCTCCAATCCAGCCGAGTGTCGAGGGAGAGTTCCACAAGACGACGGCGCAGGACGATCTTGATGTTCTATCGCGCAGGCTTCGCCTAAGCTTTATGCACGATATGACCGAGGTGGAATATGGTGGAGGGGGCACCGACACGGCTAAGGAACGATCCGTAGATCAACTTGTGTCTTGTGCCTAGGGTGCCCCTGCCCCGTGATATAAAGGAGCCAAGGGAGGGGTTCGGCCGCCAGAGGGGCGCGCCAGAGGAGTCCTCCTCCCACCGGAGTAGGACACTAGGAGTCCTTCCTTGTTGGAGTAGGAGAGAAGGAAAGAGGGGAGAGGAAGGAAAAGGGGCTGCACCCCTGTCCACCTGGACTAGAGGGGCTGCGCCTTCTTCCTTTTGGCCTCTCTCTCTATTCCCGTATGGCCCAATAAGGCCCATATACTCCCGGCGAATTCCCGTAACTCTCCCAGATTCAAAATACCAATGACTCGAACCTTCCAACTCCAAATATAGTCGTCCAATATATCGATCTTTACGCCTCGACCATTTCGAGACTCTCGTCATGTCCCCGATCTCATCCGGACTCAACTCCTTCGTACATCAAAACTCATAAACTCATAATATAACCACCATCGAAACCTTAAGCGCATGGACCTTACGGTTCGAGAACAATGTAGACATGACCGAGACACGCCTCGGTCAATAACCAATAGCGGACCTGATGCCCATATTGGTTCCTACATATTCTACGAAGATCTTTATCGGTCAGACCGCATAACAACATACGTTGTTCCTTTGTCATCGGTATGTTACTTGCCCGAGATTCGATCGCCGGTATCCAATACCTAGTTCAATCTCGCATCGCAAGTCTCTTTACTCGCTCCGTAATACATCATCTCACAACTAACTCATTAGTTGTAATGCTTGCAAGGCTTAAGTGATGTGCATTACCGAGAGGGCCCAGAGATACCTCTCCGACAATCGGAGTGACAAATCCTAATCTCAAATACGCCAACCCAACATCTGCCTTTGGAGACACCTGTAGTACTCCTTTATAATCACCCAGCACGCCAGACGCTTGGTAGTACCCAAAGTGTTCCTCCGCAAACGGAGTTGCATAATCTCATAGTTATAGGAACATGTATAAGTCATGGATAAAAGCAATAGCAACATACTAAACGATCGGGTGCTAAGCTAATGGAATGGGTCATGTCAATCGATCATTCAACTAATGATGTGACCTTGTTAATCAAATAACAACTCCTTGTTCATGGTTAGGAAACATAACCATCTTTGATTAACAAGCTAGTCAAGTAGAGGCATACTAGTGACACTGCTTGTCTATATATTCACACATGTATTATGTTTCCTAGTTAATACAATTCTAGCATGAATAATAAACATTTATCATGATATGAGGAAATAAATAATAACTTTATTATTGCCTCTAGGGCATATTTCCTTCATGTTAGCAATTGCCACATTTTTTATGAAATTTGGCAAAAGGATGTAAAGACTGCATTCTTAATGGATTTATTAAAGAAGAGTTGTATATGATGCAACCGTAAGGTTTTGTCGATCCTAAAGGTGCTAACAAAGTATGCAAGCTCCAATGATCCATTTATGGACTGGTGCAAGCATCTCGAGTTAGAATAAACGCTTTGATAAGTGTGATCAAAGCATATAGTTCATACAGACTTTTGGAGAAGCCTCAGATTTACAAGAAAGTGAGTGGAGCACTACAGCATTTCGATAAGTATATGTAGATGACATATAACTAGATCGGAAATGATATAGAATTATTCTCGATAGCATAAAGGATACTTGAATAGGAGTTTTTCAATGAAAGACCTCGGTGAAGTTGCTTATATATGGAGCATCAAGATCTATAGAGATAGATCAAGACGCTTGATAAGTTTTTTCAATGAGTACATACCTTGACAAGATTTTGAAGTAGTTCAAAATGGAATGAAGCAAAGAAAGAGTTCTTGCCTGTGTTACAAGGTGTGAAATTGAGTAAGACTCAAAACCCGACCACTGCAGAAGATAGAAAGAGAATGAAAGTCATTCCCTATGCCTTCAGCCATAGGTTCTATAATGTATGCCATGTCTGTGTACCAGATCTATTGTATACCCCTGCTACCGAAGTTTAGCAGGAGGTACAATAGTGATCTAGAGTAGATCATCGACAGGGTCAAAATTATCCTTAGTGGAATAAGGATATGTTTCTCGATTATGGAAGTGACAAAGAGGTCATCGTAAACGGTTACGTCGAAGGGTTACACCGATGCAAGTTTTGACACCGATCCGATGACTCTAAGTCTCGATCTAGATACATATTGAAAGTGGAGCAATTAGCGGAGAGTAGCAGCTCGCAGCGCAATGAGCATTGTAGACATAGAAAATTGCAAAATACATAACGGGTCCGAATGTGAAAGACCCGCTGACTAAGATTCTCTCACAAGCAAAACATGATCACACCTTAGTACTCTTTTGGGTGTTAATCACATAGCGATGTGAACTAGATTACTCAATCTAGTAAACCCTTTGGGTGTTGGTCACATGGCGATGTGAACTATGGGTGTTAATCACATGATGATGTGAATTATCGATGTTAATCACATGGTGATGTGATCTAGATTATTGACTCTAGTGCAAGTGGGAGATCAAGGAAATATGCCCTAGAGGCAATAATAAAGTTATTATTTATTTCCTTATTTCATGATAAATGTTTATTATTCATGCTAGAATTGTATTAACCGGAAACATGATACATGTGTGAATACATAGACAAACAGAGTGTCACTAGTATGCCTCTACTAGACTAGCTTGTTAATCAAAGATGGTTATGTTTCCTAACCATGAACAAAGAGTTGTTATTTGATTAACAGGGTCACATCATTAGTTGAATGATGTGATTGATATGACCCATTCCATTAGCTTAGCACCCGATCGCTTTAGTATGTTGCTATTGCTTTTATCCATGACTTATACATGTTCCTATAACTATGAGATTATGCAACTCCTGCCATCGGAGGAACACTTTGTGTACTACCAAACGTCACAACATAATCGGGTGATTATAAAGGAGTACTACAGTGTCTCCAAAGGCAGATGTTGAGTTAGCGATTTCGAGATTAGGATTTGTCACTCCGAATGCTCTGAGAGGTATCTCTCGGCCCTCTCGTAATACACATCACTTAAGCCTTGCAAGCATTTCAACTAATGAGTTAGATGTAGATGATGTATTACGGAACGAGTAAAGAGACTTGCCAAGAACGAGATTGAACTAGGTATTGATACCGACGATCGAATCTCGGCAAGTAACATACCGATGACAAAGGAACAACGATGTTGTTATGCGGTCCGACCGATAAAGATCTTCAGAGAATATGTAGGAACCAATATGGGCATCCAGGTCCCGCTATTGGTTATTGACCGAGACGGTCTCGTCATGTCTACATTGTTCTCGAACCGTAGGGTCCGCACGCTTAAGGTTTCATGACGGTTATATTATGAGTTTATGTATTTTGATGTACCAAGAAGTTCGAGTCCCGGATGTGATCGATGACATGACGAGGAGTCTCAAATGGTCGAGACATAAAGATTGATATATTGGACGCCTATATTTGAGTTCGGAATGGTTCCGAGTGATTCGGTATTTTTGGGGGTATCGGGAGTTACGGAATACGAGGAAGAAGCATTGGGCCTAATGGGCCAAGTGGTGGAAGAGAGAGGAATGCTGCCCCCCCTAGCCCAAACCGATTGGACTAGGGGCCGCCCCTTCCTTCTTCCTCTAGGAAAGGTCCTTCTCCTTCTCCTCCCTTCCTTCCCTTCTCCAAGAGGACTTTGAAAGAGGGGGAATCCTACTTGGAGTAGGATTGCCCCTAGGGCGCCGCCTCCCTCTTGGCCACCTCCCCGCTTGCTCTTTTATATACATGGGGCAGGGGGCACCCCATGACACACAAGTTGATCTTCGCGATCGCTCTCTTAGCTGTGTGCGTGCCCCCTCCACCATATTACACCTCGGTCATATTGTAGCGGCAAGTTAGCGAAGCCTCGCGATGGCTTGAACATCAAGATCGCCACCACACCGTCAGGCCGACGGAACTCCTCCCCAAGCTTTGCCGGATCGGAGCCTGGGCGCCATCGAGATGTACGTGTGTCTAGAACTCGAGGTGCCGGAGTAACGGTGCTTGATCGTTGGACCGAAGATGTATGACTACTTCCTCTACGCTAAGCCAACGCTTCCGCTTCGGTTCACGAGGGTACGTAGACAACACTCTCCTCTCGCTGCTATGCATCACCATGATCTTGGCTATGCGTGAGGAATTTTTTGAAATTACTACGCTCCCCAACAGGGTATCGTGAGCCTAGGTTTTATGGTTTGATGTTATATGCACAAGTAGAACACAAGTGAGTTGTGGGCTATATAGTCATATCGCTACCAAAGATGTCATACTTTGGTTCAGGCGGTATTGTTGGATAAAGCGCCCGGACCGATTACGCCAGACGCCACGCGAGACTGGTTTTACCGCCGCTTATGCACATAGGTGACTAGCGGGTGTCAGCTTCCAACTTTAGTTGAACTGAGGCGTATACGCCTCGTCCTCGAAGGTTAAAACAACATCAACTTGACAAACTATCGCTGTGGTTTTGATGCGAGGTGAGATTGGTTCTTGCTTAAGCCCGTAGCAGCCACGTGAAACTTGCAACAACAAAATAGAGGACGCCTAACTTGTTTTTGCAGGCATGTTGTGATGTGATATGGCCAAGACGTGATGCTATATTTTATTGTATGAGATGATCATGTTTTGTAACCGAAGTTATCGGCAACTGGCAGGAGCCATTTGGTTGTCGCTTTATTGTATGAAATGCAAACGCCCTGTAATTGTTTTACTTTATCACTAAGCAGTAGCGATAGTCGTAGAAGCAATAGATGGCGTAAACGACAACGATGCTACGATGGAGATCAAGGTGTCGCGACGGTGACGATGGTGATCATGATGGTGCTTCGGAGATGGAGATCACAAGCACAAGATGATGATGGCCATATCATATCACTTATATTGGTTGCATGTGATGTTTATCCTTTATGCATCTTATCTTGCTTTGATTGATGGTAGCATTTTAAGATGATCTCTCACTAAAAATTATCAAGAAGTGTTCTCCCTGAGTATGCACCGCTGCCAAAGTTCATCGTGCCCTGCACACCACGTGATGATCGGTGTGATAAGCTTCACGTCCATCTACAACGGGTGCCAGTTTTGCACACGCAGAATACTCAAAGTTAAACTTGACGAGCCTAGCATATGCAGATATGGCCTCGGAACACGGAGACCGAAAGGTCAAGCATGAATCATATAGTAGATATGATCAACATAGTGATGTTCACCATTGAAAACTACTCCATCTCACGTGATGGTCGGTTATGGTTTAGTTGATTTGGATCACGTGACCACTTAGATGACAAGAGAGATGTCTGTCTAAGTGGGAGTTCTTAAGTAATATGATTAATTGAACTTAAATTTATCATGAACTTAGTCCTGGTAGTATTTTGCAAATTATGTTGTAAGATCAATAGCTTGCGTTGTTGCTTTCATATGTTTATTTTGATATGTTCCTAGAGAAAATTGTGTTGAAAAATGTTAGTAGCAATGATGCGGATTGGATCCGTGATCTGAGGTTTATCCTCAATGCTGCATAGAAGAATTATGTCCTTAATGCACCGCTAGGTGACAGACCTATTGCAGAGCGTATGCACGTTATGAACGCTATTAGCTCAATATGATGACTACTTGATAGTTTTGTGCACCATGCTTTATGACTTAGAATCGGCACTTCAAAGATGTTTTGAACATCATGGACCATATGAGATGTTCCAGAATTGAAGTTAATATTTCAAGCAAATACCCGAGTTGAGAGATATGAAGTCTCCAACAAGTTCTATAGCTAAAAGATGGAGGAGAATCGCTCAACTAGTGAGAATGTGCCTGATTGTCCGGGTACTACAATCGCTTGAATCAAGTGGGAGTTAATCTTCTAGATAAGATAGTGATCGATGAATTCTTCTAGTCACCATCACCAAGTTAGTAGAACTTGATGAACTATAGTATGCAAGGGATGACAAAATGATTCCTGAGCTCTTCGTGATGTTGAAATCGACGAAGGTAGAAATCAAGAAAGAGCATCAAGTGTTGATGGTTGACAAGATCACTAGTTTCAAGAAAAGGGCAAAGGAAAGAAAGGGAACTTCAAGTAGATTGACAAGCAAGTCACTCACTCACATGAAGAAGCCCAAAGCTGAACCAAAGCCTAACTGAAAGCTTAATCGCAAAGGAAATGGTCATCGGAAGCGGAAATGCCCTAAATATTTGGTGGATAAGAAGGATGGCAAAGTGAAAAGGTATATTTGATATATGTGTGTTTGATGTGTGCTTTACTAGTGTTTATAGCAACCCCCATATTGGTACTGGTTCAGTTAGCAAGAGTAGTAACTCAAACGGAGTTGCAATAAATGTAAACTAGTTAAGGTGAAGTGACGATGTGTGTGAAAGTAGTTCCAAGATTGATATGATCATCATCGCACACCCCTATACTTTCGGATTAGTGTTAAACCTAAATAAATGTTATTTGGCGCTTATGCTGAGCATGAATATGATTTGATCATGTTTATTGCAATATGTTTATTCATTTAAAATCGAGAATAATTGTTGTTCTATTTAAATGAATAAAACCTTCAATGGTCATACACCCAATGAAAAAAGTTTGTTGTTCTCGATCGTAGTGATGCACATATTCATAATATTGATGCCAAAAGATGCAAAGTTAATAATGATAGTGCAACTTATTTGTGGCACCGCCGCTTAGGTCATATTTGTAAAGCGATGAAGAAGCTCCATACGATGGATTTTTGGAACCACTTGATTATGAATCAATTGGTACTTGCGAACTGCGGCCTCATGGGCAAGATGACTAAAACGCCGTTTCCGTAACTATGGAGAGAGCAACAGATTTGTTGGAAATCATACACAGATGTATGTGGTCCCATTAATGTTGAGGCTCGTATGGATATCGTTATTTTCTCGACCTTCACAAGATGATTTGAGCAGATATGGGTATATCTACTTGATGAAACATAAGTCCAAATAGTTGAAAGGTTCAAAGAATTTCAGAGTGAAGTGGAAAATCATCGTAACAAGAAAATAAAGTTTCTACGATCCGATCGCTGGAGACAAATATTTGAGTTACGAGTTTGGTCTTCAATTAAAACAATGTGGAATAGTTTCACAAATTCATGCCACCGGAACACCACATCATAATGGTGTGCCAACGTCATAACCGTCACTTTATTGGATATAGTACAATCTATGATGTTTTTTACCGATTTACCAATATCGCTTTTGGGATCATGCATTAGAGACAACCGCATTCACGCTAAATAGGGCACCATCTAAATCCGTTGAGACGACACTATATGAACTGTGGTTT